>CM029016.1:52962774-52965274 GCA_016801055.1 Panax notoginseng | reverse complement strand
GCTCAACACACATGACTATATATATATGAATTAGGCATCTAAATTTCAGAAGGTCAAAAATCAAGACTTCCTAATACACAATATTCAATATACAGATAAAATAAAAGTACCTATTTTACTTTCTGATCTTTACTGCCACCGTTTCTCTTCTATTTCTTTCTGCCTCACGCCCAATTATTTTTCTTTTCGAACAGAACTACTTAACATAGGGTTAGGTTTTAGATATTTCTTTATTAATTACTTTTTATATTTTACTAACTCTCCTAATTTTGATAGAATTTTAATTTGACCCATATATAAAATAAACCATATTAGTTTTATGGCCCAATTTTATCAACTCAATTTATTCATCATTTATTAATACTTCTTAGCCCAAAAGTAAATGACTAATTTGACCCAAATAAAAGACAAAGTACAATTAATATAATTTAAAACAAAATAATTTTATTATTTAATATTATTTTATTTTCTTTCCGGGTATTACATCACCTACCCCTTAAAAGGATTCCGTCCCCGGAATCAAAAGAATGAACGTACCTAATTATCAAAAAAGATGCGGGTACTCCGCTCGAATAGACTCCTCATCTCCCAAATGGCTTCCCGCTCCGAATGATTCTTCCACAAAACCTTAACAAACGGATAGTCTTCCTCTCATAATCCTTTCTTGACGATCCAAAATCGCCTCAGCTTGCTCCTCACAAGTAAGATCCTCCCGAATCTTATCGAGTGGATATTGCACGACGTGCAACGGATGATAATGATAACTTCTCAACATCGACACATGGAACACATTGTGCACGTGAGCTAGCTGCGGAGGCAAAGCTAACCGATACGAAACTTCACCAACCCTCTCCAAAATCTTAAATGGGCCAATATATCGCGAACTAAGCTTCCCTTTCAACCCAAATCGTCGAATGCCCTTCCAAGGAGAAACTTTTAGAAACACATGCTCACCAGGTTTAAACTCTAAAGTCCTCCTATGCTTATCAGCATAACTCTTCTGCCGTGATTGAGCCGACTTCAATTTCTCCTTAGCCACCGCTACCTTTTTCGTAGTGATTTGAACTAACTCAGGCCCTTCTATGGCCCTTTTGCCAACCTCATCCCAACAAATCGGTGCCCGACACTTTCTACCATACAATGCCTCAAACGGAGCCATTCCAATACTTGCATGCCAGCTGTTGTTGTAAGCACACTCAACTAAACTCAAGTAATCATCCCAATTACCCGACCACTCAAGTGCACAAGACCTCAACATGTCCTCTAATGTCTGAATAGTCCGTTCGGATTGCCCATCAGTTTGCGAATGAAAAGAAGTACTAAAGTTAAGCCGAGTGCCCCAAGCTTGTTGAAACCCTTTCCAAAATCGAGAAGTGAACCGTGGATCCCAATCTGAAATAATAGACACGGAGTACATGAAGTCTAATAATCTCCTGCTGAAAGATATATGCCAACCTATCCACCGAATAACCCTCATGGATAGCCAAAAAGTGTACCGATTTAGTCAGTTGGTCCACTACTACCCAAATGGCATCATTCTTCTTGAAAGTCTTCAGCAAACCAGTAACAAAATCCATCGTGATATCCTCCCACTTCCACACTAGAATGTCTAATTGCTGCAGTAAACCACTAGCTTGTTGATGTTCTATCTTCACTTGTTGACAAGTAAGACACTTTCCAACATATTCAGCCACGTCTCGTTTCATCCCATTCCACAAAAAATTCATCTTCAAATCCCTATACATCTTTGTAGAACCAGGATGAATAGAAAATAGCGAACTATGAGCCTCAGCCAACACAACTCTCGGATGATTGGATCCGACGGTACACACAACCGTTCACCCAACCAATCACACCATGGTCATCAATACGAAACTCGGGCTACTTGCCCTCCTCTAGATTCTGCGTCATGCTCCATAACTCTCCATCTTCTTTTTGAGCTTCTTTGACCCACGAGATAAGAGAGGGCTCAACTCTCATACCTGCCAAATGCCCATCTGAACCTTGCACATACAACTCCAACTCTAGCCACTCCATATCTGAAATAAGCTGAGGTTGTGTAATGAGGGCTGCTACACTCCCTGAACTCTTTCAGCTAAGAGCATCTGCAACCACATTTGCCTTCCCGGGTGATACTGAATTCTGGCATCATAATCTTTAGAAGCTCCAACCAACACCTCTGCCTCATGTTGAGCTCCTTCTGAGTGAAGATGTATTTAAGACTTTTATGATCGGTGAAGATATCACAAGTCTCTCTATACAAATAATGCCTCCAAATCTTTAGGGCAAAGATCATCGCTGCCAACTCCAAATCATGAGTGGGGTAGTTCATCTCGTAAGGTTTAAGCTGCCTAGAAGCATAAGCAATCACCTTACCGTGTTGCATCAAAACACACCCTAAGCCCTTCTTAGAATCATCACTATAAATCTGGTAACCTCCAGTCCCGACGGCAATGCAAGCGTAGGAGTGTTCCAAAGTCATTTCTTTAACTCCTCAAAA
>CM029016.1:52852605-52962674 GCA_016801055.1 Panax notoginseng | reverse complement strand
AAAAATCACGGATGTTTTGTATGTGGATCAACTGATCACATAGCAAAGAATTGCCCGAAGAAGGGGACAGAAGGAAGTAAGGGACTAATAGTGGTAAGTTAGCTATTAGTGGTCCATCTCAGCCAGGTAAATCAATGGCTTGCATTTTTAACATGACGGACCAAGATGCGTGGCATCAGGGGAGGTAGTTGCTGGTATTATTCGATCAATAACATAAATGCATACGGGCTTTTTGATTCGAGTGCTACTTGTTCGTTTATAGCATGTGATTTTTGCTAAACGACTATAATTATTTTCTGAAAAATTACCTATACCTTTGAACATTAAGGTAGCAAACGAAGAGATAATTCTTGTTGAAGATATTCATAGGTGTTGTTGCGTAGATGTATGGGTTCTAAGTTATCGTAGATTTAATACCGATAAAGTTAGGAGAATTCGACGTAATTCTCGGAATGGATTGGTTAATTAATCATGGAGCAATTATAGATTGCCAAAAAAAAAGTGTGAGAATCAAGTCGTTGAAGCAACCTCCTGTAGTATTTTATGGTAGTAAGTTGTCGGGACGTCCGTGTTGCCTTACGATGGCACAAACTAGAAAATTGTTAAGAAAAGGTTGTGTGGGTTACCTTTGCCATGTTGTGGATACCCAGAAAAGTGGGAGCAACCATGAAACAAATACCTATAGTAAATGAGTTAATGGATGTATTTCCAAGTGAGTTACCAGGGTTACTGCCGGATAGGGAGATTGAATTTGTGATAGATGTTGTGCCAGGAGCGACACCAGTCTCAAGGGCACCGTATCGTATGGGCGCTTGTGGAAATGAAAGAACTAATGGTTCAGCTACAAAAATTATTAGACAGAAAGTACATTCAACCAAGTGTTTTCTCCGTGGGGGGCACCAGTGTTGTTTGTCAAGAAGAAAGACAGATCGTTAAGGCTTTGTATTGACTATCGAGAGTTAAACAAGTTAACGATAAAGAATAAATAGCCATTGCCCAGGATCGATGATCTCTTTGATCAATTAAAAGGGGCAAAGTATTTTTCTAAAATAGATTTGCCGACGGGGTATCATCAGTTGAAAGTTAGGAAGGAAGATGTACCAAAGACGGCATTCATTTGGGTTGAAAAATGCACCTGCTGCATTTATGGATATGATGAACAGAGTGTTCAAACCATATTTGGACAAGTTCGTCGTTGTGTTTATCGATGACATTCTAGTCTATTCTAAGACGCCAGAAGATCATGCTGAACACTTAAGATTAGTGTTGGAAACACTAAGGAGGGAGAAGCTATATGCGAAAATTCACCAAATGTGAATTTTGACTGAAAAAAGTGCAGTTTTTAGGTCATGTCATTGACCAAGAGGAATTTAAGTAGATCCAGCGAAGGTGGAAGCAGTGATGAATTGGGAACAGCCGAAAACGCCGACTGAGGTGCGGAGTTTCCTAGGGTTAGCAGGGTACTATCTATCGAAGATTTATCCAAGATTTTTTGAAGATAGCTACCCCGTTAACTAATTTGACAAGGAAGACGGTGGAATACGTGTGGACGGATAAATGCGAAGACAGTTTTCAAGAACTGAAGAAAAGATTAAGTGAAGCACCTGTTTTGTCATTGCCAGATGACACAGGAAATTTCGTAGTGTACAGTGATGCTTCGCATAGAGGACTTGGTTGTGTGCTTATGCAGCATGACAAAGTCATTGCGTATGCGTCACGACAGTTGAAGGATTATGAGAAAGTTTATCCTACTCATGATCTGGAACTGGCCGCAGTAGTGTTTGCCCTAAAGATATGGAGACATTATCTTTATGGGGAAAATGTGAGATATATGCAGACCATAAGAGTCTAAAGTATATCTTCACTCAGAAAGAGTTGAATATGAGGCAGAGAAGATGGTTAGAGTTTATAAAGGATTATGATTGTGAAATCCTGTATCACCCTGGAAAGGCCAATATAGTTGCCGACGCCTTATGTAGGAAGGGTCGGGAAAAATTGTCTATGTTAACAACTCAAAATGAGTTAATAACAGAGATGGCTAGGATGGAATTAGAGGTAAAGTTGCCAATTGAGGCGGAGCAGAGACTGTTTACGACGGAGATGCAGTCTACCATCGTAGAAAGAGTCAAGGAAGTACAACTCACGACAGACGAGTGTAATCAAATGAAGAAACGTTTATCCGAGAAGGAAGATGCTAAGTATAGTCTTGATAATGAAGGATTATTAAGATTTGAGGGAAGAATTTGGGTTCCGAATGAGACGAAATTAAAGGAGCAAGTGTTACAAGAAGCTCATAATTTGAGGTACTCGATACATCCTGGTAGCACTAAGATGCATCAAAACCTTCGACAGTTTTTGGTGGCCGAACATGAAAGAGAAATAGCAGAGTACGTGAGTAGGTGCTTGACTTGTCAAAAAGTTAAGGCCGAACATCAACGACCCAGTGGCTTATTAAAGTCATTGGAGATTCCAGAGTGGAAGTGGGAGCATATTACGATGGATTTCGTGGTGGACTTCCGACAACGAATAAAGGATATGATACGATTTGGGTAATAGTGGACCGGTTGACGAAGTCAGCTCACTTTTTGCCAATCAGGGTAAAGTATAACTTAGACCAGTTAGCTAAACTTTATGTTAAGGAAATCATTTCTAGACATGGAGTACCGGTATCGATTGTGTCAGATCGTGATCCACGATTCACATCAAACTTTTGGAGGAGTTTGCAAGAGCAGTTGGGAACACAGCTAAAGTTAAGCACATCTTATCATCCTCAGACTAATGGGCAGAGCGAGAGAACAATTCAGACGTTAGAAGACATGTTGAGGTCTTGCGTCATAGATTTCAAGGGTAGTTGGGATGATCACCTACCACTAGTAGAGTTTGCGTATAACAACAGTTATCATGCAAGCATAGGCATGCTGCCGTATGAAGCTTTGTATGGAAGAAAATGCAGAACACCTTTGTGTTGGGATGAGGTGGGAGAACGCCGTATGCTAGGACCAGAATTGGTGCAGCAAACAGTGGAGGTGGTAAAGTTAATTCGGACGCGTCTCGTCACGGCTCAGGACAGACAAAAAAGTATGCGGACTCACATAGACTAAGTCGAGAGTTTGAAGTGGGTTCGTATGTGTTTCTAAAAGTATCTCCCTGGAAAGAAAAGATACGCTTTGGAAAGAAAGGAAAGTTAAGTCCAAGGTTTATAGGACCTTTTGAGGTATTAAAACGGGTAGGAGAGGTAGTTTATATGATAGCATTACCTCCAGACCTAGAACGAATACATAACGTGTTTCACGTATCTGTATTACGTCCATATAAGCCGGACTATAAGCATGTAATCGAGTATGAGCCATTCATATCGAGAAGGACTTAACGTATGAAGAGTTGCCGATGGAAATCATTGATAGAAAGGAACAAGTTCTGAGGAACAAGGTAATACCATCAGTGAAGGTATTATGGAGAAACCACGATGCTGAAGAAGCACCGTGGGAACTAGAAGAAAATGAAGAAAAATTTTCCTCATCTATTTGATTAAAGTAAGATGAGATTCTGGGACAGAATCTTTATAAGGGGGGAAGAATGTAACGACCGAGAAATTCGGATCTTATTGTAAAATGATTTTATTAATTAAAATAATAATAAAATCTTATTCTATGTGTTATCAAGATGCTTGTCGTTATATAACCTAGTGACGTTGGAATGTCGTAGTATTTGAGCTACGTGGATGAATTAAAGTGTTTGAATTTCCAAGACGAAAATAAAAAATTTTCGAGAATTTTTTCGAAAACACTATTCATCGGTATTGCTCGGGATATAATTTTGGATTTCTGAGAAATACGTAATGATGGAATAATAAGGAGATGGATTATGTAATAAAAATCTAGTTATGGAAAAAACGATATTTCGCTTGTGGACTCAATTTATAAACGTTAAGGAAGGCGAAATAGTAATGAATATGTAATAATGGTATGATACTTAGGTATTATACAAAGAAATGGAAATGAGTATAATATGAATATTATACGAGTTGTATGAAGGATGAAATTTCGTATATAAATTCTATAGGAATTAGAATACGAAAATAATACATAAACTAGGAGTATATGTATTAAGAAATGTTAATGGACTTGGAAGATTGGTTAACAATTATATACAAGTCTAAGTGAACTAAAGGGATAGGCCCAATTATTAATTAATGAACCAATTAGTGTTTATTAATTTATAGCCAAAGGTTAATTTAATCCAAGCCCAAGCTAGAGTCCAATGAATGGGTTGACCCATGGGGCAAACCATATCAATATGGTTAATGTGTGGTGACCAAGTGATGTGGTGATCAAGTAAGTGTGATGATCAAGTAGGAGTATTGACCAAGACATAGGAGTAATGGCCAAGTATAGGATAAGAGAGTGATTAGCAAGTAATTAATAGTAAGGAGGTGGCTTAAGAACGTGGGATGTTTTAAAGACTAAAATACCCTAACCTTGGAAAGTCTATAAATAGGAGAGCTTTGCTAGCCATTTGTTGGTTGTTCAATTAATCCAACATTTCTAAAGTGCTTAAGTGTTAGAGAGAATAAGATACACATAAGTCATAATCATAGTAAAGAAAAAAAAAAACTACTTTACCAAGACTACACAAAAGTAAGACTTCTTCTCAATTATCTTCTATCTCTACCATGATATGATAATAAGAAAAGTTGAATTAAGAAACGTGAATGATAAGAAGCAACAGGAATATGTAAGTCATGGACTTAAGCCACATAAGTTGGTAATAAGTCATTTAAACTAACATAAGTTATAAACTTATGTGAAGATAATATGAACTTATAAAGAGTTTATTAAGAGAATTGATATAAGGTAAAAGAATTTATATGATCATATGTATTATGTATACCTAAGTAAAGTTATATGTGAAGCACATGTAAAGTATGATGATTAAGAAACTCTAATTGTCATAAGTCATGAATAATCAAATCTTAGATAGTTTATAATTTGATAAGTTATAAGCTCATGAGGAGTCAAAGTCCAACAATGAAAATAAGTTGTTGTATTATGTATATTGAAATGTTCACATGATGAATGAAGTTCATTTGTAATGTTTAACAAATCGTAAGAAGGAAGATTTGCCGGAAATTGCACGATTGGACGATAATCGTCGAATTCGTAAAATTCTCGAAATGGAAGTCAAATTTTGCGTTTAATCACGGAATCATTGTTTTACAATGGAGTTAAGTCATATTTGGCATTTAAGAGTTGCGGACTCGAAAATGACCGGATTCCGACTTAGAACGAAGAAACGAGTGTTGAACGTTCATGAACGTTTATCGTTTTCGTTGAAAATGAACCAATAGGTGAATTTTTAGTAAACAAAGTCAAATAGATAAAATTCTTTGATGATCATGTAGATTACGTAATTTGTGAATCGTAGGCTTTTGAACGAGCCAATTCGGACTTATAACGAAGAAGTTATGAGTCCGGAAAGTTCACAAAATTTTAAAACTAAAAATTTTATCTGGTGCACAGAGTTGGCGCCGCGGCGCCAACCCAAGGCAAAAGACCCGCGCCCCAGCGCCATGTACAGTACGAAAGGACTCGCGCCCCAGCGCCAAGTCTGGGACATGCTAGGATAAGGCTCGCGCCGCAGCGCGAGATGTAAGTATAGGACCGGCGCCGCAGCGCCAGTCTCAGAACAAAGATAGTAATGATGGTTTTTAAGTACAAAGAAAGAAAATGGAAATAAACACAAACTAAAGGAAGGTAATGTAACATTGTTTAAACTTTGTTAAACCTTAAGGAATGTAATGTAAAGGTTAAGATAACCTAGTCGAATATAAATGCAATTGGTAATGTTAAACCGGAATGAATAGTAACTGAATCTAATACACAATGAGATTGAGAAGAAAGGTAAGATATAGTCATATACATATTTGATGATATGTGACCTAATGTAAAGTCATTATGTGATCATATATTGTAGAGACTTGAACGACTTGAACATAAAGATAATTTATCGTAGCAGACACTAAAGGCAAGTATTCTAACTCTTGTTTCAGTTCAATCTGAACAAGTTTAAGATTCATATATTCTTTCGCATGAATTGAGATATGTTGAGGTTAAAGCCAATCCTTTTGGCTAGACTTGATAATCTACTCTTGCATTATCAAATGTTGCTATCTTTTGTCAACTACTTGATATGGTTTTCAAAAAGAAAATTGAAATGTTAAACAAATGTTTTGTCGGTAAAACGACAGGCACGTGAGGTTGCCAAATGATTAAACGTACATACGTTTAATGGATGTAGTGTTGATCAACATAGAGTACAAAAGGTTGATCACCTAGAAGTACTCGTAAGTAATATCAGGCTTACGAACTCGTTCCGGGTTGTCCTTTTCAATAAAGAATGAATACTCGAGGTCTTTGACAGGAGTGAATTTTTTACTAAATATTGTTGTTATTGTAAAACATATTTGAAAGAAAAGATGAAGTGGTACTTTGAATTATCAATAGTACTTCATAATTATTGTTCAGTTATTGAAGATATACGATTCGTATGTGTCAAGCATATTGTTATTAAATTGTTATACTTGCTGAGCTAGCCATGCTCACCCTTGCTTGAAACATATGAATGTAGCTAAGACTGAACATCTCAAAGGATCAAAAGGGATAAAGGAAAAGCTAAGGAAGATTGTTAAGCTGTCTTGTAATAGTATAGGTCTATTGTTATAATGTAACTGATATTATGACAAAGAACCTTTGTAATGGGTATAGAACCTGGGAAATTGTAAATATTACTTTAATATATAGAAGTTATATTCGTTCTTTGAGACTATTCAATTGGATGAATGTATAAATGTTGTACAGTATAACACCATCTGTCGGGTTGGAAGATACCCGGATTTGGGGGCGTTACAGCTGCGAGAGTAGCCTAAGATAGGTCAGCTTCTGATAAACCAAACACGAAGGGAAGTCTCTTCATACCTTCCCATTTTCAATTACCTGTAATTTCAATTACTTATAATTTCATTTCCATGTCAATCTCAATGCAATGGAAAATATAAAGGAGTATGTAAATATGCATTCCTTTTTCATATCAAGACCTGTCATGCTATCCTGTCATCAAAATGACTGACATCCGTTTTGCAGGAGAGCACTAAAACACTCCTAAAAAAATGGACACACTACATATCATGTAACATTTCCCCGTTTTCCCAGACTAAACAATATAGTCTTATTGTAGGTAAACGATTGGTCTCATTACCTGTTCAAAGTCTAAAAAGGCACTAAGCCCGCCATCAAACATGGCTACAAGTGCCTAGCCTAATCCTACTCCTATCTCTCGTGAGGAGTTCGAAGGATTAAGGAATCAAATAATAGAGTTGGCTGTTCTTCTCAAAGAACTAAACAAATCAACTCAGGGTCCATAAATACCTATTCAAACAGAACCCACTACACATGGAGGAACCCAGGTCCAGACAGGGAAGTCCCAGCACCCGAGTCTCAGACTGAGAAGTCCAACAAAACCCTTAAAATCACCCATCTTAAAGAAGATCAAGACACCGATGATATTCGGAAGAAAGTTCTACAAATGGAAGAGACCATTCGGGTAATCAAAGGGATTGGAACACACGAAAGTGTTTCCTATTCTGACCTTTGTATCTTTCCCAGGGTCCATTATTCGAAGAAATTCAAAACTCCCAATTTTGAGAAATATAATGGATTGGGAGATTCTTACACGCACTTAAAAGTATTCATTAGAGAACTTAGATCTTATGCCGAGAATGAAAAGTTGAGAATACAACTATTTCAAAAAAGTCTGACTGGGGAAACTAGAGCATGGTACACCAAATTGGATAACTCCAAAATTAACAGCTGGGAGGAGTTAGCCCATGCTTTCCTCAGTCAATATAGCTTTCAAACATAGATGGCTCCAGATAGGTATCAAATTACCAAAGTCAAAAAGCAACTCAATGAGTCATTCAGAGAGTATGCCCAAAGATGGAGACGTCTGACTGCTCAAGTAATCCCATCTATGACAGAGACTGAGATGATGATGACCTTCATAGATATTTACGAAGCTCCATTTTATGAGAGGGTCCTAGCTGGAATAGGAAAACCATTCTCAGAAATGATTAAACACGGAGAAATGACATAAATGAGATTAAAGTCTGGGAAGATTCAAGACCTCGCCGCTTTAAAAGCTGTAGCTGAGCATATCCAATCTGGAAGCTCTGGGAACAACCCCTGGAGGGTCCATAAGAAGAAAGTAGAGGATGTCTCCTTGATACTGGAAGGATAAACTCAAAAGGTTAATCAAAACTTGCCTATTCAAAGGAGAAACTATTCCCCTTTTCAAATATAATCATCAAATCCTCCCTTGCCATAGAGTGAAGAAGTCTCAAGAATGTTCATACCCTTAGGGGACTCACTCGAAAGCATTTTCAAACTTCTAACAGCTTAGAAGAAAATCACTCATCTCCTTCCATCAGCCAATCCAAGTGGAAAGGGCTTCAATACATTCAAGAAGTGTGCTTACCATTTTGGAACTCTAGGCCACGACACTCATGATTGTTGGGCCCTCAAGCATAAAATCCAGTGTGACACCCCTAAAATAGGTCCACACAATCCATTCTAAGTCGCCAAATACACATTACTAAATTCAAATACAAACTTCATTGTCGTGTAAAATACGACAACACATAAGTTATAAATAACAGTACTCACACTCCAAATTAATGATACTCTATATAAAGGTACAGTCGATCACTGTTTTAGGAATTAAAATCTTTAGAAAATGCTCAAGAAATCCTTCATACATGGGAGGCCATCCATCTAAGTTATAATAGATATCATAGGACTTGAGCATTACCCTTGGTTGACCCAATAGACCTTAAAGAAGAACGAGAAGATTACTATCTTATTCATTCCAATGGTGTGTATCTTCTTTCCATATAATTATCTCCATTGTCTCAAACAAAAGATTATATTCCAACCATACTCTAAGATTATATAGATAATGGTCATAGATATAGTCAGCAAGTAGATGTGCACAACCATATCTTATGATAACATGAGTTGGTATGTGATTTGACATCATGTATGATAATGGAAACACACCCTTTAAGCTCTTAGTGTCCTCCTCATTCTAATGAGGTGAGCTTTTGACGCTTTCAAAGTCGGGTTCTCAACACCCTATTATTGTTTACCAAAATAAATTATTAAGTGACGTATAAAATACGTCACACATATCTTACGTCCTCAATACAATTATATATTGTCATACTCTTTTATAATATATTGAGAAACTTCCACAGTCTTGGACCATCACATTATTCCCTTGTTATCCCTGCTCGACCCAGCTACGCTCTTACTATCTGAAAGGAATTATGAAGGAAAAGGGTGAGCTCAACTAGCGTAGTAAAGAATATTATGACTAAGATAATGTAGAATAAATTATCCTTAGTTCTCAACAAGAAAAAATTTGATAAAATATAATAGACAACAAGTTTTAGATCAGCAACTGCAGCGGAACCAACAATCCATTAAAAGAGTCAAGTAGAATATAATGTCTACTATTTCCTCCAAATTAAAAGTCCATCATTAATATTTCATCCCTGTAATACTCATCAACAGTTCTTTGTTGTACCCAAGACAAAGAGAACTTTCATCACTTGAACCACCAAAAATTATAGTTAAATTCACAATTCATATTTATAATCATGTAAATCAACAGTCCATCTTTGCACTACGGGCCAAAGACATGCAACTATAAAACTAATAATCAACAGTCCATCTTTACACTACGGCCAAAGCCAAAGACATACAACTGTAAAACCAATAATCAACAGTCCATCTTTGCACTATGGGCCAAGGAGGACTTTTACCACATTATTTGTCTATAACATTATAGGTCATGATTATACCAATACACAATTTCTAGTCATAATCATACCAATCAACAGTCCATCTATGCGCTACGAGCCAAATATGACTTTTACCATATCATTTGTCTGTAACATTGTGACGCCCCCAAATTCAGGTACTTAAAACCTGAACTCAGTACTTCACGATACCATTTCTATGAGCAAAATAATACTAATAATAATAAAAATAATATAAATATCAAACTTAATTTACATATATCAAAGTCTAATCCTAGGTACGTGACCTTTAAACATTCATTACATGATAATTAATAGATATCATTGTCTTAATAAAATCAAACAATTACATAAGATAACATAAGATTATTCTGATTGCTTTCCTTTTCCCTTGTTCTGGCCTGAACAATTCCGGTTGATCACGTTTAGCTAAAAATATTTAAATTTAAAGCAAGAATGAGCATTTTATTACCCAGCAAGTAATAACAACAATAAATATAAGTTGAAAGAATTAAATATTTTTTTTGAATAACACTTCTACAACGAATCAACAGTTATGAAGTAAGCTGAACCAATAATAACAACAAATCAATTCTATATCAAATTTTTAAAACTACGTACTGACTATAAATGAAGAGCAATCGACAGACTATGAACTTTGTTTTTAATTTTCGGTAAGGTTTAGCAGAACTTCATCCACAAATCGTCATAACTTACTTGACACATGGGTGATCATCCCAATGCGCCCTGTATTGATAAATACTACATGCAAGAACGATATTATCGTTCATCTTATCCCACCTCAGGTGCACAAAAGTTTTTCCATGTTCGAGATGTTCATACTTATTCGGGAATCTGAACCAAAACAATCTGGTTGGATACAATAAAGTTCTATCTTGTTCAACAATATTTTGTGTCTAGCTGAATCAAATAACTTAGACGGCTTTTTAAGTCCACGTATACATACTAAAAACCAACGAGTATGTATCAACATGTGATTAAATACAATGATTATCAGAGTGAGAACACTTGTCTAACCCTATATAGGAATTAACGAACAGAATAAATATCTGAATTATACAGTAATACTGTGTTGATAAACAATGATCGGATAATTTAAGAACTTGTATGAATACAAAGATTGGATGCATAATCGATAACAATAGAGTTAATAATCTGGCATAATGATAATATAATTCTGAAAATTTCTTACTTATGTCTATTGCATAAAGTAAATGCAAAGTTAGGATACTTGCCTGAGCTGCTGCATACAGTTACGCAACTTAGTTTTATCTTTTATACCAAAATTTATTATTAATAAGATCATTCGTTCGATTAGAATAATATATCATATCGTATAGTACTGCTATTTGCAGTCAGCACATAACCTAATCACATTGTTATATATGTTTACCAATCATTAAATCATAAACAAACACGTATCTAGTCCAATTATCTAAGTCCGGATCAATTTCTAAAATATTTCGGTGTACCGACGACTTTATCGGGTAATTATCGAGTCTAAAACTCTATTCAGTAATTTAATAACGGTAAATATCAGTCAAATTCTTTTTAAATGACTTATAATAATTGTTTAAATAATTATTATAATTTATCATAATTTTTCAAATACTGGAATCATTGTTACATATGTTTAGCAGTCATTGAATCATAAACAAACACGTATCTAGTCCAATTATCTAAGTCCAGATCAAGTTCTGAAATATTTCGGTGTACCGACGGCTTTATCGGGTAATTATCGAGTATAAAGCTCTATTCAGTAATTCAATAACTGTAAATATCAGTCATATTATTTTTAAATGACTTATAATAATTTTTTAAATAATTATTATAATTTATCATGATTTTTTAAACACTAGAATCATTATTAAATGATTTAAATAATAACAAATTCTATTATTATTAATATTAAATTATTAATAAAACCATTACAAAAATATAAAGTTATTTATAATAACTCAAAATATTTTAAAACATTTTATTACTCTTAAATGATTTTTAAAACATTAAAAATTGTTTTTAAATAATTACTATTAATATTTCAATATTAATGTATTATTTATCAAAATATTAAAAGTCATTAATTATAACTTAAAATATTTTTAATTCATTTATATCCTTTTAAATGATTTTTTAAATTAATAAAACTATTTTTAAACTATTTTTTTAATATAACTATTAAATAAGTTTAATATCATTAATATTAAATTATTAATAAAATTATTCTTTAAATATTAAAAGTTATATTTTATAACTTAAAATATCTTTAAAAACACTTTATTTTTATTTAAAATGATTTTTTTAATATTAAAATCATTTTAAACTAATTTATTTAATATAATTATTGAATAAATTTAATATCATTATATTAAAATATTAATATTTTTCATAAAATAATATCAAAAGTTATATTTTATAACATAAAATATTTTTATAACCTTTAAATCATTTTTATATGATTTTTAAATCATTAAATCTATTTTTCATAATTTATTTAATACATTTATTAAATAACTTAATTATCATTAATATTAATTAATTAATAAAATTCATCACAAAATATTAAAAGTCATTAAAATATTTTCTTATACCATAATATAATTTTAAATAATTTTTTAAGTATTAAAATTATTTTTAAATAATTTATTTAATATAAAAATTAAATAAATTAAATGCCTTTAATATTCCAAAAATATTAAATATCTATGAAATATATTCAAAATAATAAAAACTAATTTTTTATGCTTTAAAATAATTTTTAGTAATTTGTTATGTATTTTTAATAATTTAAAACTAATTTTCTCTAATTATTTAATAAAATAATTAATTTTCTAATTTATCTGTCGCTAAAGGTACCTATAGTGACAAAACTATCACTATAGGTTTTCTTCAGCAAACCCAAACATTCATACGCCAGTTTCGAGTTAGCTAGTTTGACCAAGTTTAAATCATAACTTGTAATGTTTTTAGGCATGCTATTACTCTGATCTTGTAGTGTTAATGTAACACTACATGTGACTACAACTAACAAGGTCAAACAACATTACAAATGCAAGTTATAAGATTGCAAAGTGGCCGTCAGACCCTCCCTGGGTTTTCTGGGTTACCCAGAAACCCAGGTAGTGCTTGATAGCTACTTTGTGCCTTGATTTAATCGAGTTCGGTTTGATGTTATGGTGTTCTAACGGTTCAAGC
The DNA here is from genome assembly GCA_016801055.1 of Panax notoginseng. NCBI lineage: Eukaryota > Viridiplantae > Streptophyta > Magnoliopsida > Apiales > Araliaceae > Panax > Panax notoginseng. Next base: position 52,949,584 of record CM029016.1, on the reverse strand, counting down.
TTGTAGTCCACATGTCAGGGTAGAGATCAATTACATAAAACCCACCTAGCAACATTACATAAACAAGATATGCACCGATCAACCCATGTCAGAACACATTTTCATCAGTTTTCTGGGTTACCTAGAATACATGAACTGTGTTCGACCAAGCTAATTTGACTGGCCACTAAATCCAGTCAGTTTGAGATATATGTGTTCTAAAGGCCTTATCACGCAGTCTATATAACATATTATAGATTAGATACAATAACCATAACAAATAATCAAACAACTGAAAGATACGTGCCCCTAAACATCTTTTCAGAGCTTTCTGAGTAACATCTGGGTTACCCAGATTTGCAAAGTCATGGTCAGTCAACGGATTTTGACCACCCATAACTTGCAATCTGGACATGATCTAGGCCTGATTCCAGATCTAGATCAAAGACCACATGCTATACTACATATCTGAAACATAAAACACCACAAATCATTAACAGGGAGAGATCTATAGCCTCTGACATTTGTTGTCAGAACACACAATAAATTTTTTCCAGATTTTTAAAAACTTCAAATCCGAGCCTCTAGATATTATGGATCTAACATCTAGCAACCCAGATCATCAATATATACTATAAACAACATGTTTTAACACAAAATCATAACATTTAACATGGCCTTCATGATCAGATTTCAAATTAGGTTTTTTTTACCTTTCTATGAACAAGTTCTTAATTCTTGGCTACTGATCTGTTATTGAAAGTCGTGGACCTTGATTTAACTGATATGCCTTATATTTTTGGAGGTTTTAGAGAGAGAGAGAGAGGGAGAGAGAAGAGTTTTGAGTATAAGTGAACAAATGGGGGAAATAATGCATTTTCTCTCTCTCTAGATCCTTATAAAAACTTGTATACAATGTATGTGGATTATTAATGGCTGATGTGCTGGAGTTTATTAGCTCCTAGCTAGAATAGGTTGATGACTTGCCAAGATTTGGCAAGATTTCCTAGAAATAATTCAAGAATGGGACAAAAAGGGTACTTTGGTCAATTATATTTTAATTTTAATGGTATTCTTGTCCATGATACTTGAATCTCGGGTTTAATCACTAGATTTTAAACCCTAAGGTTTCCCAAATAATTCTTAGGGTTTGAATAATTAAGATTAAAGTGTAATAAAATTTTAATTAGAACTTACTAATTAAAATTAGGGTTCTTAATAGAAAATTAGGGTTTTAAATAATTAGGGTTCCTTAATATCATTAGGTTTCCCAAATTAACAATTCAATTTACTAAAATAATAATTAAGGTTTCTAATTTTAGCAATTAGGGTTCCTAATTAGCAAATTAGTTGTAACACCCCCTTTTCGAAATAGAAAGAGAGGTTATTCAAGACATAACAAAACTGATGAATTTAATAGCAGGGCTCAAAGGCACACAAGAATAGTCTTAATTTTTGATTAATACCACAAGTCAACCATAATAAATATTAAACTGCCTCAAACCACAATCTAAAATAATTATTACAATTCCGAACAAATTAATGTATTACAACCTAAACATAATATTTCTAAAACATTGGAATGAAGGGAGCTCTCATCACACTTGCCCTTGATCCCCCTGATTACCTGCCGGAAGAAAAACACAGCATGAGCCAAATACCCAGTACGGATATAGAATAAAAGAATAATGAAACTAAATAACTAACACAATTAAATGAACTGAACTGTAACGAACAAAACTAAAAAAATGAAATGATAGGCTGAATCAAATGGCTGGGTGTTATTTCATACCGAGCTCAGAATAAAACAGAATATACCTTTCCACACAGGCATCAAATAATGCCACACAATCAAATCAAATGCCACACAGTACACATTGGACCTGATTGCATGTAAAATCGAAAGGTGTGTCACAAACATCACCAATCCGCAGAATAGAACATAACAGAAAACCAGGGTCGACCCATATGCCTCCCACAACAAAACACGAAATGGCCAACTCCCACCAGAGCACAAAACGGAGACGCCGTGGACTGATCACACTACCACGGAAGGTGTCATGCCTTGGTGCCAAGAGGACATGCCTGTGGTACCCCCACAAGTGGTTATAGCTCAGGTATACTCTATGATATATTCTAACAAGGATACCATGTCACAACACATGTAACATAATATCAACACAAAGGGGTTCTAATATGTACATGCTAAACTGAAATGAATCATCAACTCAAAGTCCCCAAAATACTAACATGCACATTACTACAAATATCAAAATAAATTTAGACATGCTGTACTAGTCTAAAGAGTACAAATATGAGTTCCAACTATGAACACCAAACGAAACTATCACAATGAATTGACAAGGAATAATTATGAGATGCAATACTAAATTTCGAAACGAATAACGAAACGAACGAATTAAAAACAAAAGAGTCTCGTTGAAAGAGTACGGAATCCGTACCTGGATTAAGCAATGTAATATCCAAAATTTGAACCCCAATATACTTCGTTAAACTCCTTCCGTTCAAACTAATCAAAACAAATAAATGATAAAATAAGTTACTTAATATCTATAATATATAATAACATGAATTTATTTCCTACTTTACATCATTTTTATGATACAAATTACAATTAAATTATAATTGATGTTTTAATCATTTCTATTATAATATATATATATATATATATATATATTATATATATATATAATATATATATATATATATATATAGGGAGAGAGAGTAGACAAATCAATAATTCTATTATATATATATATATGTATACAAACTAAGAACAGTAGGCTTTTTAAAAAAATCAAGTTACATTTTTTTTATAGTAATATAATAATAAAAATAATAATAATATATAATATAATAATAATAATAATAATAATAATAATAATATACACATACCAGTTACTGCTCTTACGTGCTCCATATTCAATACCATCATGCTACGAATTTTTATATATATATATATATATAATATATATATATATATATATATATATATATATATATATATATATATATTGAATTAACCACTCAACAAACACATGGCCTTATATATAATAACCCGCTCAACACACATGACTATATATATGAATTAGGCATCTAAATTTCAGAAGGTCAAAAATCAAGACTTCCTAATACACAATATTCAATATACAGATAAAATAAAAGTACCTATTTTACTTTCTGATCTTTACTGCCACCGTTTCTCTTCTATTTCTTTCTGCCTCACGCCCAATTATTTTTCTTTTCGACAGAACTACTTAACATAGGGTTAGGTTTTAGATATTTCTTTATTAATTACTTTTTATATTTTACTAACTCTCCTAATTTTGATAGAATTTTAATTTGACCCATATATAAAATAAACCAGATTAGTTTTATGGCCCAATTTTATCAACTCAATTTATTCATCATTTATTAATACTTCTTAGCCCAAAAGTAAATGACTAATTTGACCCAAATAAAAGACAAAGTACAATTAATATAATTTAAAACAAAATAATTTTTATTATTTAATATTATTTTATTTTCTTTCCGGGTATTACATCACCTACCCCTTAAAAGGATTCCGTCCCCGGAATCAAAAGAATGAACGTACCTAATTATCAAAAAGATGCGGGTACTCCGCTCGAATAGACTTCTCCATCTCCCAAATGGCTTCCCGCTCCGAATGATTCTTCCACAAAACCTTAACAAACGGAATAGTCTTCCTCCTCATAATCCTTTCTTGACGATCCAAAATCGCCTCAGCTTGCTCCTCACAAGTAAGATCCTCCCGAATCTTATCGAGTGGATATTGCACGACGTGCAACGGATGATAATCATAACTTCTCAACATCGACACATGGAACACATTGTGCACGTGAGCTAGCTGCGGAGGCAAAGCTAACCGATACGAAACTTCACCAACCCTCTCCAAAATCTTAAATGGGCCAATATATCGCGAACTAAGCTTCCCTTTCAACCCAAATCGTCGAATGCCCTTCCAAGGAGAAACTTTTAGAAACGCATGCTCACCAAGTTTAAACTCTAAAGTCCTCCTATGCTTATCAGCATAACTCTTCTGCCGTGATTGAGCCGACTTCAATTTCTCCTTAGCCACCGCTACCTTTTTCGTAGTGATTTGAACTAACTCAGGCCCTTCTATGGCCCTTTTGCCAACCTCATCCCAACAAATCGGTGCCCGACACTTTCTACCATACAATGCCTCAAACGGAGCCATTCCAATACTTGCATGCCAGCTGTTGTTGTAAGCACACTCAACTAAACTCAAGTAATCATCCCAATTACCCGACCACTCAAGTGCACAAGACCTCAACATGTCCTCTAATGTCTGAATAGTCCGTTCGGATTGCCCATCAGTTTGCGAATGAAAAGAAGTACTAAAGTTAAGCCGAGTGCCCCAAGCTTGTTGAAACCCTTTCCAAAATCGAGAAGTGAACCGTGGATCCCAATCTGAAATAATAGACACTGGAGTACCATGAAGTCTAATAATCTCCTGCTGAAAGATATATGCCAACCTATCCACCGAATAACCCTCATGGATAGCCAAAAAGTGTACCGATTTAGTCAGTTGGTCCACTACTACCCAAATGGCATCATTCTTCTTGAAAGTCTTCAGCAAACCAGTAACAAAATCCATCGTGATATCCTCCCACTTCCACACTAGAATGTCTAATTGCTGCAGTAAACCACTAGCTCGTTGATGTTCTATCTTCACTTGTTGACAAGTAAGACACTTTCCAACATATTCAGCCACGTCTCGTTTCATCCCATTCCACAAAAAATTCATCTTCAAATCCCTATACATCTTTGTAGAACCAGGATGAATAGAAAATAGCGAACTATGAGCCTCAGCCAACACAACCTCTCGGATGATTGGATCCGACGGTACACACAACCGTTCACCCAACCAAATCACACCATGGTCATCAATACGAAACTCGGGCTACTTGCCCTCCTCTAGATTATGCGTCATGCTCCATAACTCTCCATCTTCTTTTTGAGCTTCTTTGACCCACGAGATAAGAGAGGGCTCAACTCTCATACCTGCCAAATGCCCATCTGAACCTTGCACATACAACTCCAACTCTAGCCACTCCATATCTGAAATAAGCTGAGGTTGTGTAATGAGGGCTGCTACACTCCCTGAACTCTTTCAGCTAAGAGCATCTGCAACCACATTTGCCTTCCCCGGGTGATACTGAATTCTGGCATCATAATCTTTTAGAAGCTCCAACCAACACCTCTGCCTCATGTTGAGCTCCTTCTGAGTGAAGATGTATTTAAGACTTTTATGATCGGTGAAGATATCACAAGTCTCTCTATACAAATAATGCCTCCAAATCTTTAGGGCAAAGATCATCGCTGCCAACTCCAAATCATGAGTGGGGTAGTTCATCTCGTAAGGTTTAAGCTGCCTAGAAGCATAAGCAATCACCTTACCGTGTTGCATCAAAACACACCCTAAGCCCTTCTTAGAATCATCACTATAAATCTGGTAACCTCCAGTCCCCGACGGCAATGCAAGCGTAGGAGCTGTCACAAGTCATTTCTTTAACTCCTCAAAAGTTTTCATATGCTCTTCATTCCACACAAACTTCACGCCCTTTCTCATCAACTGGGTTAATGGTAAGGCAAGCAAGGAAAACCCTTCCACAAATCGCCTATAATACCCTACCAAACCCAAGAAACTCCTAATCTCTGTCACTGTAGTAGGTCTCAACCATTTAGTGATAGCCTCAACCTTCGCAGGATCCACCTTAATGCCCTCAGCAGAAACAACGTGGCCCAAAAATGCAACCTGCTCCAACCAGAACTCACATTTAGAGAATTTAGCATACAACTTCTCTTTCTGCAAAAATCCTAATACTGTGCGAAGATGCTCCTCATGTTCTTCCTGAGACTTGGAGTAAACCAAAATGTCATCAATAAAGACAATGACAAATTGGTCCAAGTACTCCCTGAACACCCGATTCATTAAATCCATAAACACCGCCGGAGCGTTAGTCAACCCGAATGGCATCACCAAAAACTTGTAACGTCCATAGTGAGTGCGAAAAGCTATCTTAGGGATATCCTCATCCCTCACTCTTAACTGATGATAACCTGATCTCAAGTCTATCTTTGAAAAATACTTTGCCCCTTGAAGTTGGTCAAACAAGTCATCAATCCTTGGCAATGGATACCGATTCCTGATGGTTATCTTGTTCAACTCCCTGTAGTCTATGCACAGCCTCATAGACCCATCCTTCTTCTTCACAAACAAAACTGGAGCACCCCATGGCGAAACACTTGGTCGAATCACACCACGATCTAACAGCTCCTGCAACTGCTCCTTCAACTCCTGCAACTCTAACAGTGCCATCCTATATGGCGCCTTAAAAATAGGCTTCGCACCAGGAACAAACTCAATAGAAATCTCTACTTCCTGCTGTGGTGGCAACCCTGACAACTCCTCAGGAAACACATTGGGAAAATCACGAATAATTGGAACATCTTCAGTACGAGACTCACCCTTAGAGGTATCTTTCACAAACGCCAAATACCCCTCATAACCCTTTGCCACCAACTTTCCAGCCTTCAAAGCTAAAATTAACTTCACCACTCTACTCGGCTGTGAGCCTTGAAACACGAACTCTGGAGACTTCACATCTCCAAATATAACCTTCTTCACCTGACAATCGATAGTAGCCTGGTGCTTATCCAACCAGTCCATCCCAAGAATGACATCGAAATCGTGCATACTCATCGGAAGAAGATCAGACCTACGAATCTTATCCCCAAAACTGATCGGACACCCTCGATACAAATCAAAAATAACAACCGAAGTACCCATCGGGGTAGCAATAGACATAATAGAATCTAAAGACTGAGATGGCACACCAAGGTGCTGAAAAAAAGACTGAGCAACAACTAAATGTGTAGAACTAATATTAAACAAAATAGAAGCCTCACGATTGCCAACTAAAAGAGTGCGAGAAACAGTACCTGGTGCACGTGTCTCCTGGTTATATGTCAAAGCAAACACTCGACCACCCTGACGCTGACCTCCATTGCCACCGTTATCACCACTTCCACCATTTCCACGTGGCCCGATATAATTTCTAGCAATATAACCCATCTGTCCACACAAAAAGCATGCACCTGTGAGTCTGTGGCACTGCCTCCCTAGATGATTAGCCCCACAAGTAGCACAAGGAGCTATCGGAATGAGATTTGGCTTACCCCCACCAGCTGGTCCCGGATAACGACCCTGATTCTGCCCCTGCTGAAAATTTTGCCACTGCTGATGATTCTGACCATTCCAAGGTAGCTACAGCTGACGATTCTGCCCTTGTTGAGGCATCTGCTGATAACCCCTATTTTGATTTTGGTCACGCCAATGCCCCTGTTGGCCACCACGATTCTTGTTCCACTGACCACCCTGATTCTTCCCATGTTGACCCGATGGTTGACCCTGCTGGTCATCTCTGTCCTTCTTTAGACTCCCTTCCGGTTTAGAAGACCAAAAATCTTGTCGTTCCATTTCAATATTCTTAGCTGCATTAGCTACTGCTGACACATCTGCAAACTTGTTGTTAATAAGATATTGGCGATACCTATAATGAATTCGCCACTTGAATTTCTCTGCCTGTTCTGCTGCGGTCCCTGCTGAGGTTCTCGCAAAGCCTGCCAACCTAGTGAACCTCGTCATGAAGTCCGTGATGGACTCATCATATTTCTGCTGAATCGACAGATACTCTCTAGCATAGGCCTCTTTATCAGCAGCTGGAAAGTACTGCTGATAAAAGACCTTACAAAACTCTGCCCAGCTAAGTGCCTCGGCATAACCATCACCTTTTTGTTACTTTTGTCGCTTTCCACCACCTCTGTGCATCCCTTTCTAGCTTGTAAGCAGCAAGTAACACTTTCTGATTATCCGAACACCCCAATACATTAAAAATCTTCTCCAGATGGGTAATCCAATTCTCTGCATCAATTGGAGTAGGGGCTGAACTGAATGACTGTGGTTTCTGCTTCTGGAACCTCTCCAACCATACATACATCGCAACCCCCTGCTGATCATGACCATCTGCATTCCCTTCCTCAATATTTGCATGCTGACCATTATTTCTCAGATTTTCTTGCTCAGGAATGTCTGGTGGCGGCTGATGCATTGCTTGTACAACCTGTGCCACCAACTGAGGTAAAGCCTGATTTACCAAGGTAGCCAATTGAGTATTAACCTAATCATTAGGTTGCTCATTGGGCTGACCACCACCTCTTCCCCTATTGTTACCTCTCCTCCCAGCAACTCTAGCGAATCTACGAGCTATCTAAGAAAGAGATCACGAATATACACAAGCAAATTAGAGACAAATTCGAATATAGCAGATATGATAGCTGAACAGAAAGTCAAATAGAACAAAAACCTAACCCAGAAGTCTACCCATAACTCACAGGTCAAACCTAAATAGGTTTTCTACAAGAAAGAACCTAAGCTCTGATACCAACTCTATAACACCCCCTTTCCGAAATAGAAAGAGAGGTTACTCAAAACATAATAAAACTGCTGAATTTAATAGCAGGGCTCAAAGGCACACAAGATTGTCTTAATTTCTGATTAATACCACAAGTCAACCATAATACATATCAAACTGCCTCAAACCACAATCTAAAATAATTATTACAATTCCGAAAAAACTAATGTATTACATTCTAAACATAATATTTCTAAACCATTGGAAGGAAGGGAGATCTCATCACATTTGCCCTTGATCCCCCTGATTACCTGCCGAAAAAAAAACACAGCATGAGCCAAATGCCCAGTACGGATATAGAATAAAAGAATAATGAAACGAAATAACTAACACAATTAAATGAACTGAACTGTAACGAACAAAACTAAAACAACAAAATGATAGGCTGAATCAAATGGCTGGGTGTTATTTTATACGCTCAGAATAAAACAGAATATACCTTGCCACACAGGCAAGTCACACACATTGGACCGCGAATCCAATGCATATAAAATTGGAAGGTGTGTTTGGCACAAACATCACCAATCCGCAGAATAGAACAGAACAGAAAACCAGGGTCGACCCATATGCCTCCCACAACAAAACACCAAATGGCCAACTCCCACTAGAGCATAAAATGGAGACGCCGTGGACTGATCACACTGCCACGAAAGGTGTCATGCCTCGGTGCCAAGAGGACATGCCTGTGGTACCCCCACAAGTGGTTATAGCTTAGGTATACCCTACGATATATTCTAACAAGGATACCATGTCATAACACATGCAACATAATATCAACACAAAGGGGTTCTAATATGTACATGCTAAACTGAAATGAATCATCAACTCAAAGTCCCCAAAAATACTAACATGCACATTACTACAAATATCAAAATAAATTTAGACATGATGTACTAGTCTAAAGAGTACAAATATGAGTTCCAACTATGAACGCCAAACGAAACTATCACAATGAATTGACAAGGAATAATTATGAGAGGCAATACTAAATTTCGAAACGAATAACGAAACGAACAAATCAAAAACAAAAGAGTCTCGCTGAAAGAGTACGGAATCCGTACCTGGATTAAGTAATGTAATACCCAAAATTTTATTCCCAATATACTTCGTTAAACTCCTTCCTTTCAAACTAATTAAAACAAATAAATGATAAATATAAGTTGCTTAATATCTATAATATATAATAACATAAATTTATTTCCTACTTTACATCATTTTTATGATACAAATTCCAATTAAATTATAATTGATGTTTTAATCATTTCTATTATTATATATATATATATATATATATATATATATATATATATATATATAGAGAGAGAGATAGAGAGAGAGAGAGGGAGAGAGAGATACAAATCAATAATTCTATTATATATATGTATACAAACTAAGAACAGTAGGCTTTTAAAAAAAAATCAAGTTACGTTTTTTTATAGTAATAATAATAATAATAATAATAATAATAATATACACATACCAGTTACTGCTCTTACATGATGTTAAAATTTTTTTTTTCAAATTCTATATATATATATATATATATTATATATATATATATATATATATATAGAATTAACCACTCAACAAACACATGGCCTTATATATAATAACCCGCTCAACACACATGACTATATATATGAATTAGGCATCTAAATTTTAGAAGGTCAAAAATCAAGACTTCCTAATACACAATATTCAATATACAGATAAAATAAAAGTACCTATTTTGCTTTCTGATCTTTACTGCCGCCGTTTCTCTTCTATTTCTTTCTGCCTCACGCCCAATTATTTTTCTTTTTAACAGAACTACTTAACATAGGGTTAGGTTTTAGATATTTATTTATTAATTACTTTTTATATTTTACTAACTCTCCTAATTTTGATAGAATTTTAATTTGACCCACATATATAATAAACTTTATTAGTTTTATGACCCAATTTTATCAACTCAATTTATTCATCATTTATTAATTCTTATTAGCCCAAAAGTAAATGACTAGTTTGACCCAAATAAAAGACAAAGTGCAATTAATAAAATTTAAAACAAAATAATTTTATTATTTAATATTATTTTTTTTCCGGGTATTACATTAAGGTTCCTAATTAGCAAATTAGGTTTTCTAATTTTAATTAGGGTTTTCTAAATATTAATTAGGATTTTTCCTAATTAATAAAAATTCTAATAATACATAACATAAATCATATAACACCATTACTACACAGTCTTGAACTCATAATTGAGTTTAACAAATTAATAATAGGGTTACAACATTATACACCATAATTGATCAATACATACAGTATATATTTATAACACTGAAAAATAATATTATATTTAATATAATATTATTATTCTCATTCATAGCTCAAAATATAAAATTAGGGTTTGGATTCCATAACTGATATATCCCTCATATATAACATTATTAATTAAGTTAAAATAATTAACTTAATAATCTGAACTAAAATTCATATGACAAAATAGTAATTATAATAATTCCTATAATCAGTTCATATATTATTTAAATAATACAAAATCATATTTTCATAGAAAATAAATAATAAAAATATTTTTACTACAAAATTAATTACTATAAGAATATACTTTTTAATGATCAATAATTCTAAAATAAAATTATTTGAGATTATTTATGTAATAAATAAATTTTATTTATCACATATATACTTACACATTACCTGGCACATAATCCCACCTTTTAAAAAAAAATTATATGCAATTTTTATTTATTTATTTATATAGAAAATATCGGGTTATTACAAACATTACATGTCATGATTATACCAATACACAATTCCTGGTTATAATTATATTAATCAACAGTCCATCTATGTACTACGGGCCAAAGATGACTTTTACCACATCATTTGTCCGTAACATTATAGGTTATGGTTATACTAATACACAATTCCTGATCATAATCATACCAATCAACTGTCCATCTATGCATTACGGGTCAAAGATGACTTTTACCACATCATTTGTCTGTAACATTACATGTCATGATTATACCAATACACAATTCCTAGTCATAATCATACCAATCAACAGTCCATCTATGCACTATGAGCCAAAGATGACTTTCACCATAATATAGACATGAGAATGATAACAATGATATAAGGATTCAATCAAGTGAGATCAATGATAAATATTAGAAATTTATAATTTAATTTATCCAGAGTTAAAGAATATCCAAATTGTTAACATGATAACTAAAAGTGGAGTAAAATTCAAGAATGATATTCATGTATAAAAAATAAGTTGGATATAAAAGAAATCACTTTTATCGTGAATAGTACCCGAATGAATATTACCCCGAGTTAATAGTACCCGAGTGAATAGTAATAAATAAATAGTATCATGTCATGCAAAGTACCCCGAGTGAATAATAATAAATAAATAGTATCTCGTCATGTAAAGTACCCCGAATAAATAGTACCCCGAGTGAATAGTATCCGAGTGAATAGTAACCGAGTGAATAGTATCCCGAATGAAAATATTGAAATTTAATAAGAATGTTCAGACTAATATTCCAATGAAACGATACTAGTGCAAAACTCAAGGATATTCTACTAATTTCAGGGAATATAGAACAATACTTACCATAGTAAGTTTAGATTTAAGAATATGAAAAGAAATAATATACGAAACTGCAAATGGATTTTCACCCATCGTGCGATAATTCGTGTAGTCAGAACTTTTCCACAAATAAAGAATGAGTACGAAGGGTTATTCACCATGCATGCGGTAATCAGCGTAGACAGGTTATTCCCACATATTAAAGAATGAATACAAAAAATAATATCCCTTATAAAAATAACATCCTTTACTGATACGAAAAATAATTTTCCTTACGAATACAAAAGAAATAACACCCCTTACTTAAATAGGAGATTGGATACTGCAATAGTAAAGTAGCAAAATACTCTTCTTCTTTCTCTCTATAGTTTCTCTCTCTATAGTTTCTCTCTCTATAGTTTCTCTTGTGAGTCTTAGTGAATTGGTGAGAATGAAAGAAGAAATAAGTTTCTATTTATAGGAGAATGAACTAAATAGTAACTGATTCACGGACGGTCCAGATTGATTTACTATTAAAACAGACGGTCCATATTGATTTACTATTAAAACCACAACCGACGGTCCATATTGATTTACTATTAAAACCACAATCGAAGGTCCGAAAAATTAGTACATCTACCCATGAAATAATAAGTCAAACTTACAACAACCGCCTCATGACAAACCCCTCTAAAAAGTGAATAAATATTTACCACAAATCACTTTTCTTCAATAAACACATTTTTAATCTTTCAATAATTATTCATCATTAATATTATATCTCACAATATTAACAACCAGATCATTCCTAGGAAAGAGGGGGCTTTCTGATAAGGATTTCTCCTTACTGGCGCGCAATTAAATAACTAAACCCCTTTCCTCGACAGAACTTTCTAGACAATATCAATAATACAAATAATAATATGAATAATTGTGTCGTCTCAATTATTGATTTAATAATATAAAATATTATGCAGAAGATACTGTGACAATAATTGAATCAATAATATGAGATACTATGCAGCAACTACTGTGGCAATTATTAAATGAACTGAGGAACTTCTTATGTAATCATCAATAATCAGAGATACTATACAATACCGTGTGCTATTGGGCAACCACACGTATTACTGTTCTTTTATCACCGGTATTTCAACAGTTAACGGTAAAAAATTTGTCGTTATTTTTATAAAAAGGTTATTTCTGTCGCTTTCTATATCTAACAATTATTCCGTTGTGGGGTCCACCAATGATTGCGTCGTCGTACGAATATTTCCCGAAAAAAAAATTTTCTCCGACCAAATAAATATTCCCCGATACAACAAATATTTTATGACAACTTGCTTACTTTGTAAAATTTTCACATATCACCCTTAACTTTAACCTTTTATCAATTTAACCTTTTACTAAATAAAAAAATAATTATAAGAAAATTGAATACTTTCATTTCATAAAATTCGGGGTCTTATATCCAGGACTTAATAGACAGTGGTGAGATCGTGGTGACAAAGCCCGAACAACCACATGTTCAAGATAACCCTCTCCCTCAACACAAGGAAGAGGATGTTAACATGATCAATAGAGGTAGTGGAGAAAGTCCCAAGTACCTCAAATATGTGGGTGGTTCTCCCCAAACCAGCAAAGATAATTTTGACAAATGGGATTATTCGGACTTCTAGTTCATGATGGAATGGGAGTTAAAATCTATTGATGAACAGGTCAATCAACTAGCAGAATTGGTGATACATCAACACCAAGTCACACGACAATTGTTGAGTCAAAAGCATGCTAGTCTCCTTTCTCTTATCAAAAAAACTCCACAACTCACCCAAGGGAGTGAAACCTTTGTCAGAAAAGCAAGAGCCCAAGCCCGTCGGGACTTTTGCCAACAAAAGAGAGTTCACCTATTCAGGCCAACTGATGGAAGAAATATTACAGATGCTGATCAATGAGGGAGAGATTACATCACTGTTACCTCCTGTCAACCCACGCTAAAAAAGATTTGATGTTACTAGAGTATGTAAATACCACTCCCATTCTCGTGGTCACAACACTGAAGAATGCTGGGCACTCCATCATCTCACTCAAAATATGATTGATAGTAGTGACCTGTAAATGGCAGACGATGACATCGTATCACTTGAGAGTGGTAGTACATTTCCTCCAGGACTACAAAGATGGAGGGAAATCATAGCAGTCATATCCTCTGAGGGAGACCTGGCTGTAACACCCTTTACAATTCAACACATAAAGTTCAAAGGAGTTCAAAACCCTTTGAAGGTGGCTGCACCAAAATAAATCATATTGCTATTCAGACTGCAATATCCTATCATCAGCCTTAAGAAAGTCCCATGGAACTATGGAGAGGTTGAAGGATCAACATCAAACATAACTGCTACGGTATCTAAGGAAAACCCGCTATATCTCCCTCAACAAGTGATGAAGCTAGTCATCAGATCTAAGGGGAAAGTGTCCAAGGAGAAAATCGAAGAATTCCTCCACAAGATGGGCACAGTGAAGCCAAGGTGGTGCAAAGCTTGAAAGAAGCACCTTAACAGATATCTATCCTAAACTTGGTATTCTCTTCAGAATATCATCAGAAGGTCTTAATGATGACATTAGAAGAAGCCCACTTGCCAAAGATAGTGGATGTGGAAAAGTTTCACCATCTGGTAGATCACATCTTCAACAACAATGTGATATCCTTCACTGATGATGAAATACCTCCCGAAGGGATGAGTCATTGCAAACCACTGCACATAGCAGTGATGTCTTTTGGATATGTGGTTGTAGGAGTGCTAATAGATAGAGGATCACCCCTAAACATTTGCCCCTATGCCACATTAGAAAGAATGAAGATTAATCTTTATCGGATTCGAAGCAGCCACACAATCATCAAAGCCTTTAACGGATCTCGGCAAAATACCGTCGGAGAGATTGAATTACTAGTGGAAATCGGTCCACATACATTCTACATATCCTTCCAAGTGGTCAAAATCACTATAGGATATAACTTACTGTTGGGAAGACCTTGGATCCATATGGCGGGAGCCGTCCCATCCACTCTTCATCAACAACTCAAGTATATTATCAACAGTAATATGGTCACAGTCAATGCTAAACCAGAGTATCCTGTCCAAAATGATATACCTCTAATCAGTTTCAATGAAGAAGTTGAACCTGCCAGCTGAGCAACACTCACTATCAATCCATCGAGGCTTCAGCTCTGAAACCCAGAGTTTTGGCCGAGGTAATATCGGTTAGTCAAGAGATGATATCATTGGGTTTCCAACTAGGACAAGGGATAGGAAATAATCAGTAAGGAATCAAATGTCCAATTCAAGTTCCCAGCCAGATAGGGAAGACCGAGCTAGGCTACTCCTCTAGGTCAAGTCACAGGAACCCGCATAAGCATACACCGGTTCCTTTATCTACAATGCTACTACCTAAACCTACAAATACAGACTCTGTACGACCTCTAAGGAAAATTCCTATCTCTGTGGTGGGTATATTGTTTCCTAAGCCGAGATCGGTTGTAAGACCCCAACTTTTATGAAATAAAAGTCTAATTTAATTTATAATTATTATTTTAAAAAACTACAAATGTTAAATTGATAAATGGTCAAACGGACAATTAATTGAATAAGTGAGTTAATAAAAGAGAAAAGTAAATAAATTGTTTAGAAGAGCAGCCCATGTGGGCGGCTGAAATCTGATAAGAGATGAGAGAGAAAGTTGATGGAAAAGAATAATAATTAATGGTGGGAGAGAGAATTGGTAGGGGACAAGAAAACAAAAGAATGGAATAAAAAAAAGGAAGAAAGTTAGGAAAAGAAAGGAAAAAGAAAGGAAAGAAATAAAAGGGGGAGACTTCCTCCATTCTCACCCATTTCCACAAACAGAAAAATCAAAAAAATTAGAGAGAGAGAGGGAAGAGAAGAGAGAGAGAGAGAGAGAGAGAGAGAGAGAGAGAGAGAGAAAGAGAGAAGAAGAAGAAAGGAAGAAGGAAAGAAAAATAATTTGATAAAGAGGTAATTTTAAAATTCTTAATTTAATTTCAGATTTAAGTTTTTATGAATTTTATATAAAGAGATTTTGTTTATACTTGATTTAGATGATTTAAACTTGCATAAACATGAACCAAATGAGAGAAATGAAGAAATCAAATGAAAAACGAAATTTGGAAATTTTCAAAAAAATTAGTTTACTACTTGATTTTGTAAATTCCATAACTCTTTATGTATAATGAGTTAGGAGATGAGTCTTATGTCAAAAGAAAGCCCTGGAAGTAAGCTAAATACAAAAACTAGAATCACCCAAAAAATTCTTGTGAATTTTTCGTGGTGACTGTTTGAATGAAACTGGTCCGAATAACTCATAGTCTAAAAAAATTAGTGTTTTTAAACCATTAAAGATTAACGTATGATTTGTTATGAATTTAAGAGATGACTGATTTAGAATTTTTGTAGCAGAATTTTTCGGTAAGCCTGTTTCTCTATGTTAGATGCGGAATTTGGAAATTTTTTTTCTTCTAAAAAGTTGGAGAGAATTAAATTTCACATGGAAAGGACATAAGATCCGTAATTTTCTGATAAAAGGGGTTAATTATTATGAATTATTGAAGTTTCTGAATATTGGAATTTGTAATTAAATTATAAGAAAAATTATTTGGGCTGAAATATTTTTACAGGATTCTTATAATATCAGCTTAGAATTTCTATAAATTCTTTATGAATTATTGAAAAATAGAAGTAATTATTATATTTTTTAAACTATTTATAGTTGGTTTAAAAATAGAAGAAACTCATAGAAAACTCTATGAATGATGAAAAATTATGAAACTTGGTGAAAAATCTTATAATATTATTTTATAATTTTTGGACAGTTTTGAAAAGTTATTGAATAATAGAAACATTTATTGTATTTTTATGCTATTTTAAACATAGAGGGAATTCATAGAAAATTCTATGAATGGTTAAAAATTATGAAATTTGCTGAAAAATATTATAATAATATAAGATTAATATTGATGATATTTTAAAGATATAAAAATATGTAGAGTTAGTATTTCTATTTTGAAACTATTAAATGATAGTTTTTATAAATAGAAATAATTACAAAAAATTGTCGAATAATTCGAAAAATGTGAAAAATATATGAAGTGAATAGTTGTCAGGAAATATTCGTTTGGTCGGGGAATATTCTTTTTATTGGGGAATATTCGTATGACGGCGCAATCATTGATGAACCACATAACGAAATAACTATCGGATATAGAAAGAATATCATTTTTATAAAAAATATCGACAAAGCTTTAACCATTAAACTGTTGAAATACTCGATGACAAAAATACAGTAATACGCGTGATTTCACAGTAATACGCGGTATTTTACAGTAGGTCACGGTATTGCACAGTGATTCATATTATCGATTCTTATGTAAGAAGTCACACAGTCTTTCATTCAATAGTTGTCACAATAATTATTGTATAGTAACTCATATTATTTGATATGATATAATTATACCAGTTGTAAGTATTGTGAGTCTATGTTAATAATTGTGAATAATTGTTGAAAGATTAAAAATTTGTAAATAATTGATAAATAAAAGGCGTTGATTAAAGATAAGTATGATATGTAAATGTTTGTTCAATTATTTTCTTTTTTATAAAAGTAAGTCTGACATGACTTGCCGACACTCTACTTTTCCTAAAGTAGTATGTACCATAACTCTATTATTGAACAAATTTTGTTAAAACGTGTACAAGTGGGTTTATTTTTCTCTATGGGACCATAAATTTCACTACCATTATTTTATGCAGCTCATTTGGTTATTTTGTCAAAGCGTGTGTGCTAATTGTTTTCTCAATTTTCAGTATAAATAGGTTGCTAGGTTGAGCAACTAAACACACATCATCACTACACTAAAAATATAAAATTCTTTTACTACAATATTGTGAGTTAATATTGTGAGTATTTCTGTTGAGTGTAAGGTTACTCCAAGTGTAGATAAGGAATGCAAGCATTGTTTAAGTTGATCAATTTCATAGAAAGCAGAATCAAGTCACATGCTAAGGTAAGGGGTATCATTTTTTATGGTAAAAGGATATCATTTTTTTTCATACTCCATATTGTGGTAAGATATTATTATTCGTTTCTTCAGCTTATCATTAAATGGTGAAAAGTCCTAAATTGATTAGAATATCCTTAATAGTTTGTGCTTCATCTAATATTTTGACCTGAATCTTTATATTCAGTCTTAAGTTATTATATTTGAGCCGAAAACTTTACATTACTTATCATGAATTCTAATCGATTTTCTAGATATCATGTTGGCAATTTGGACTCTGGATAATTAAGTTGATAATCACTAAGATCTATTTTATCTTATTATTCTGATTATTTATGTCCATTATATATATATATATATATATATATATATATATATATATCATTGTCATCATCCTTATGCTTATATTATGGTGAAAGTCATCTTTGGCCCGTAGTGCATAAATGGACTGTTGATTGGTATGATTATGACCAGGAATTGTGTATTGGTATAATCATGACCTGTAATGTTACAATGATGTGATAAAAGTTCTCTTTGGCCCGTAGTGCAAAGATGGACTATTGATTATTGGTTTTACAGTTGTATATCTTTGGTCCGTAGTGCAAAAATGGACTGTTGATTGTTGATTTTACAGTTGTATATCTTTGGCCCATAGTGCAAAAATGGACTGTTGATAGTTAGTTTTACAGTTGTATATCTTTGTCTCGTAGTGCAAAGATGGATTGTTGATTATTGGTTTTACAGTTGTATATCTTTGGTTCATAGTGCAAAGATGAACTGTTGATTATTGGTTTTACAGTTGTATATCTTTGGCTCGTTGTGCAAAGATAGACTGTTGATTTTTGGTTTTACAGTTATACGTTTTTGGCTCATAGTGCAAAGATGGACTGTTGATTATTGGTTTTACAGTTGTATGTCTTTGGCCCGTTGTGCAAAGATGAATTTAATGGCATAATTATAAACATGAACTGTGAATTGGTATAATCACGAGTTTTGTGTTTCAGGTAAAAATAGGTGGTGAAAGTTCTCTTTGTCTTGGGTACAATGAAGAACTGTTGATTAGTGTTACATGAATAAAGTATTGATGATGGACTTTTAATTTGGAGAAGATAGTAGACATTATGTTCTACTTGACTCTTCTAATGGATTGTTGATTTCGCAGCAATTATGGTTAAAAACTTTTATCATCAACCATATGTTCTAAATATCTGATTTATTACTGATGAAGGCTATTGATAATTTAATTATCTTAAGTCATGATATTCTTTACTAGGCTATTCGTGCTCACCCTTTTAAATCACAATTCCTTTCAACAAATAAAAGTATAGCTGGGACTAACAGAGAGAACATGGGTAAAAAGTGGTGATTCGAATTAGTCGTAATCCTCATCAAGTTATAGAATAGTGCAAAATCATAATTATACTGAGAACATAAAATGTATGTGACGTATTTTATACGCCATTTAATATTTAATTTTGGTGAACCAAACAGGGTGATGCAAACTCGACTTTGAAAGCATCAAAATACACTCCATTAGAATGAGGAGGACATAAATCTTCTCGTGTTCCTTTAGGGACTTGAAATATTTGCTGCTGTATTTTATATGGCATTATAATAATTTAAGTATGAATATTGTCGTATTATATACGTTACAATATTTGTATTGAAACTCACAGTATATTTGTCGTCGTATTTTACACGACAATTAATAGTTGTAATAGGAAAGTTCGCGTTAGTAGTGTTATTTTTGGCGACTCAGAATGGGTTGTGTGGACCTATTTTGGGGGCTTCACACCGGTTAACGGGAAAGAAGTCCTAAATCCAGACCTAGACATTGAGGAAAGGAATCAACGGCGTAAACAAGAGATAAATAGACATTTGTCAAAGATGCACGTCCTGATACATACAGAGGGTATGAACAGGGACATCCTAAATGATGATTGTCCAAACGTCATGGTCATTATTCAAGAGGAGGAGTACGATAACCGCCCCTTCATCACAGCTGTCCAACTTCACCCTCGAAAATTGAAGCAGCACTCCTTATATTTGTCGAAAAGGGTAAAAAGGGCAAAAAATCCCTTTGCCCTGTAGATAACAATAACTGCTTACTTTTGTTGCATAGTATTAGCAGTTGTTTTTGTCATGCCATGCTAACACTCTGTATGATCAAACAATTTCATATATTAAGTGAAAGAATTTTGTTTCAGGACTCCAAAGTTAGATTCGTCTAAACTTGCTGATGGAGTGTCAATTCTTCACAAGGATTGTAACTTTGATGTAAAGTTGGACTCTAACTTGATGAAGATTGGATAAGAGGACTATGATGTGCCTGAGGAGATCAAAGAATGGGTCGAAGACAAACCCAAGCCAAACCTTGATCAAACCACCTCTTTCAACCTTAGAACCTCAAAAAACCCCAAACAAATCTAGATTGGCATCGACCTAACCCCCAACCAAAGGAATGACATGGTTGCATTATTGACCCAATTCCAGGATGTGTTTGTATGGTCTCATGAAGACATGATCGGTTTATCCACTAACATCGTCATTCATTGCCTTCCCATTAAAGAGGAATTCAAGCCAGTCAAATAGAAGCTCAGGCGATTAAAACTTGAGTGGATTTTGAAAGTCAAGGAAAAAGTTGTGAAATAATTTCAAGCCGATATCATCATGGTATCAACATACCCTGAGTGGCTATCAAACATAGTTCCTGTACCTAAACCCAGAGGAAAGGTACGAGTATACGTGGTTTACAGGGATTTGAATAAAGCTTGTCTCAAAGACAACTTCTTAGTATCATTTATCCACATACTCATTGACAATATAGCTAAGTATGATATGTACTCCTTTGTTGACTGCTTTGCTGGGTACCATCAAATCATGGTCACTGAAGAGGACCAGGAGAAGACAACATTTGTCACTCCTTGGGGAACCTTTTGCTACAGAAGGTTGTCATTCGGCCTCATCAATGCCGGAGCTACCTATCAGCGAGCCATGATGGCTCTTTTCCATGATTTAATGCACAAAGAGATAGAAGTCTATATGAATGACATCATTTTTAAGTCCCGAAGGGAAGAAGACCACATAGACCCATCTCAAAAAGTTCTTCAACCGGTTACGTAAGTACAACTTGAAGCTAAATCTAGCCAAGTGCGCCTTCGGCATCAAGTCAGGA
Organism: Panax notoginseng; assembly: GCA_016801055.1. Taxonomy (NCBI): domain Eukaryota; kingdom Viridiplantae; phylum Streptophyta; class Magnoliopsida; order Apiales; family Araliaceae; genus Panax; species Panax notoginseng. The sequence goes on along the minus strand of CM029016.1, from coordinate 52,928,237 downwards.
AAGTTGCTGGGATTCTTAGTGAGCCACAAAGGCATTGAGCTGGATCCTGCAAAAATTCAAGGCATTACTGAGATGCCCACACCCTAGACAGAGAGGAAAATACGGGGACTTTTAGGAAGAATCAACTTCATCAGCCGATTCATCTACCAACTCACAGCAATCTATGAGCCCATTTTTAAGTTGTTAAGGAAGAATTCCTCCAAGAAATAGAATTAAGAGTGTCAAAAAGCCTTCCTTTCCATCAAGGAGCAATTAGTCAAAGCTCCTATCTTAGTACCTCCCAGGGATGACTATCATGCCCCAAAATCTTGCCTATCTTCACACCCGGATTTCGTGCGTCACGAATACATCATCTTCCAAACATACATCATTATATAGTGAAATATAACAACATACATTCTCAAATCCTAGGCTCTAAAACCTTATAACCTCTTTCACTACAACTAATGCTAAATACATTATTTATTTCATCTTACAAGAGTGACTTTTATCCGCCACCAAGGATAGATAATAGTTCATTAAACTAATCTGTAGTTCAATTAAACTATTCTACATTACAAGTCTTCGCTTTATCTTCACGCACATTCATATACTGAATGGCATTTCTTCTGGATACTGATCAGCTTGATCTTTACGGGATCCTTAAGTTCTTTCTAACCTCGTACACTGAAAATATTTTTCATTTAAAGCAAGTGTAAGCATTTAATTGCCCAGCAAGTAATAGCAGTTGAGTAATAACTTTAAGAATTTAAACATTCTTTTAAGACTTCAATAACCGAACAAAGGTTATGAAACAACTTGAATAATAGGAATAATTTTGATTCCTATCATTTTAAAACATTAATCACATACACTTTGAAATACTTTTATTCTTATACCTTTTCCATACACATCCTGTCTGACTAGAATCATTAGCACATACTTAACAATAATAGTTCATGTATAAATAGAACATACTCATATTGAACAATTTAATCACAGAACAATTTATCTCAAAGAAACACTAAAGTGTTCAAATTGTAGCACAAGGCCTCAAATATACTACCACCTTGTACAAATATCGCACATTTGCATATAGACAAAACTTCTCAGGTTCAACATTTGAGAAGTTTAAGAAACTAGCATTCATATAATATGAATGAAGTTAGGAAACTTGCCTTACACACAGCTACAACTTACGCTGAACTGCTCATTCCAATCCCTATATAGCATATAAGGAAAAAGTACATACACCAATTAGTCATATACATGACTTACGCATTGACTTACTTAACTTTACTTCTTAGGGTTCGCGTTCTTGAAATCTAAGTTTATGCGACCAACTTTCTTTACCGGTTTACGGCTTCATGACATACGGAGATGTCTTACTTATATGATCATCTTTTTGATGACTTACATTCTTATCTTCTTCTTATAACCTTCCTAGGACTCAGTACACATCGCGTCTCTGCTAGTAGTCCATATGGTACTCTGAGTGGCTTCCCACAAACAACCAACAAACAAGTGTCCGTCTCGTCTACACTGTCTTTCACAGTGAGTTAGATCGGTCGCCAGTTTTGTATATACCTCCGCTCTCTGAAGGAATTGTTTAGCCCAGCTCCCATATGTCAACCATCAAAGAATACGATTGTACCACAACCTAAACTTTATCTTAACTTATCCGAACTATTAAACCATAATGTTCGTTAAGTTAATTTCTCATTCTTTATGGCTTTCTGGCAACTTAATGCCATACCTCAGGATTCATTCTTTATCGTCTAAGTCATATAACCTTTTGTATACTCAGAACGATCATTCAATATCAATACTATGAGGTCATAACGTTAAATATTTTATATTAACTTTTTCTTACCTTACAACGTCTGGTTCATTCAACTCGGAACGTCATCCAAGTTATCATTACTAACTCAGCTTCTTAACGTTATACGTTATTAATTTAATTTTTTCATCATTCACAAGTTTAATCTTAGTCTTCATTACCTTACGGTCAAACCATACACGGGGTGTATGTTCTTATTCGTTTAATATTCGCGTACACTCAACCCTTACGTCGGCTAAAGTGTCTAACGCTTACATTCATTCCATCTTCTTTATCCGACTCACATTCAGACCTTCATTAAATTTCATTTCCATTCGTTATGGCTTCCACTCGTTATCCATTACATGAACCCCACATTCATTATTCTTTCTTAATGTCGAAGCCATACTATTCGTTGTATGCTAAGACCGATTGTTCATCGTAACTGCGTTGCATTTATGTTAATTACATTATTTATCTTTTAATCCCGTTCAATCTCTCTGTTCAACCTTCAATAAAGATTTAAATCACATATTTAAGTGTTACATTAAGTGAACTACATGTTCATATTTTTTTCTTGCACATCCCCTCAGTAATTGAGCAATAAAAAGCTCAACACTTGGGCATTGCTCTGCACCGGCGGCGCCGGGTCCCTGCCTTCCTCTCGCGCTGCGGCGCGGGCCTACGTCACTCTCTTTCCTAGTTTGGCACTGTAGCGCCAAGTCCCTCTTTCTTTCTTGCGCTACAGCGCCACTCAGCAGTAGCTGATGGCCCGAGCTCGCGCTGCGGCGCCGCCCCCAAGGCTCAGCTGGCGTTGCGGTGCCAAGCTTCAAACTTGGAAAATTTTTCTAGGTCTTTTATATGCTTGAGGTCGTTCCAAAGCCCTTCTCTTCCTTATCTTACGTACTTCAACTTCCCCCAGATACAAATTTATTTTGAATGTGTTAACATGCTATTTAATTGGCTTCAATTCTACCCTTTAATAGTTTTACGTTATTAACGTTCTTCGTCCGTTCGTCCGTAATTCGGTCATCTGAACTCGGAACTCATTCGTTCTTGAGTCCACGACTCACATTTTTACGTTCTCTTACATTCTTATGAAACTCTACTCATTCGGGTTCATTTACAAACTTTATATTTCTCGTTCGTCTTTTATGAAAAATTTGCCATAACTTCGTTATAGCTTAGTTCAATCCGTTCTTCATGAATGTTTCTACCGTTCCTAACCAAGCAATAAGCAACTAACTTATACGCGATGATTTTAAACTTGTCCATCAGTAACAAGTTATATCTACGATGGTTTTAAATTTGTCCATCAATAACATTCTTCGTGTTCTTTGCTAGTTCTTCTCGTTCTTCGCTCGTTCTTCATTTTTAATCTATATTTTGATTATGATTTCACTTTTTCTTAGAATTTGATGTTATAAAACTCCATTCATTACTTCTTGCACCGAATCATTCATATGATTCATTCGGATCATTTAAATTCATTACGAATCTTATACTTCCTTAAGAAATTTATAAAATAAACTTCTAATTCATATTTCTTTATTTCATCATGATTTCAACCATATGAAATCATTCTTAACATCTTTTATTTCTTATTCTCGTTAAGCTATGTTTTTAACATATAAAACTGAAAGAAAAATTCAAAGAAAAATTATTTAGGTTTAGGTTTTGGATTACCTTTCTTCTTTAATCTCCTCCTGTTGGACAAAGTTTGCTCACGACCTAACCTTTCCTCTCCCTTTTTCTTCCCATCCGAAATCTCTCTCTCTCTCTCAAGTGTTGGTGATTTTCAAAAATCACCAACAAATGAAATTAAGCTTCCTTTTATTGATTTTCTAGGCTAGGGGCAAAATAGTCATTTTGCCCCCAAAGTCAATATTCACACCTCCTTACTTCCACCACTTTACTATTCACGAAGCTTTCCTTGGAAGCTTTGTGCTTCTGTCTTGCAGAATTCGTTCGACAGTTTTAAAAATTGCGATTCTCAGAATCCAAATATTTTTAGATATTTCATCTTTCCTTAACAGTTTAACATTTACGCATTCTTCGAAACTCCGAAAAACTAAAAAACACTTTTTAGGGTTAAGGGTTTTCCTTCACATTTTCCTCTAACGTAGTTAAACGAATGAAAAGTACATAACAATACTCTTCGTCATTTTTATTTCGTCCGAATTCTGTACGTTTTTTGAGAAAAACTTTTATCGGCTTACTTAACTTTTTACGATATATTATCGTTAAATCTTTCGATGGAATGTCATTTCGATATACTGAACTCTCAAAAAGGCTTATGTTATTCAAACCCTAACCCTTAGGTTTCGTTAGGTGAATAGTGCCTATTTCGTCTTTTTCCCTGAAAATATTTTTGTTCCCAATTTTTTTTTATTTTCGTCTTGAAAATTCTTACTCATTCAGTCTAGCTCGTAGCCAGAATCCTCTTGACTTATAATCATCCTAGGTTATAGAACGATTAATAAACACATAGCACATAATAGTATTAATAAAAATTTATTTTATTAATAACTAATTCTTTAAACTTAAATTCTGGACAATCCGATTTTCTGGGTTGTCATAATGACGTTCCCCTATTTATGTACATGTCAATCAATGACAATGCAATGGGCTACATGCTGGGATAAAAAGATGATAGAGGCCAAGAAAGAGCTATCTATTACCTCAGCAAAAGATTCTGCACCAGTGAGCTCAAGTATGCCTTGATTGAGAAGACTTGATGTGCTTTAGCATGGACTTCCATGAGATTACAACATTATCTCCATGGTCATACAATGCATCTCATATCCCGTATGAATCCTCTCAAATACGTATTCAGCAAACCCATGTTGAATTATCGACTGTCCAAATGGCAGTTGATCCTTCAGCAATTTGACATCATCTACGTGACTCAAAAGTCTATCAAAGGTCAAGGAATTGTGGATCAACTGGTCACCGCACCATTTGTGGATTTTAAACCCTTGGAAACATATTTCCCCGATGAAGGGGTAATAACAATTCAACAACACCATCAGGACAATACACCTCAGTCATATAGGATGTATTTTGATGGAGCTGTAAACATGTAAGGTACATTTGCTGCCTTACCATCGACAAGTTATCCAGATAGCTTCGGAGTTTTAAGAAATATCCTTTCTCCACATTCCTCGGAATAGGAAAGACTTTGCTGACGCATTAGCAACTTTGGCCTCCTTGATCAACATAACTGAGAAAGGAAGCATTCAAAATATCACATTTGCCCGCCAAAAGGCCCCAGTCTACGGGAATTACATCGAAGAAGTATCAGATGAGCTGCCTCCTATGCAAAACCTTTGGTACTAGTCTATCAAGGAGTATCTACGAGATGGATCTATGCCCACTGGGATGAGTCAAGCTGAAAGAAAGAGGATCCATAGAATGGCAATGAAATTCTATCTGAGTGGAGACGCACTCTACAAAAGAGATGCGAGACTAGGCCTTCTAAGATGCCTTAACAAAGACCAAGCTCAGAGACTCATGGATGAAATTCATGGTGGAGTATGCGGGCCACACATGAGTGGCCCTCTACTTGTCAAGAAGATCTTAAGAATAGAGCATTAATGACTCTCTATCAAAGCTGACTGTGATGACCAGGTCAAGAGATGTTATCAATGCCAAATTCATGGAAGTACTATCCACGCCCCTCCAAGGGAGCTCCACAATATGAGTTCGCCCTGGCCCTTCTCAATGTGGGGAATGAACGTGATCGGGCTAATCAAGCCCAAAGCCAATAATGGTCATCAGTTTATCTTCACCATGATCGAATACTTCACCAAGTGGGTGGAAGAAGTCTGTTCCCCAAAGGTTAATAAAGAGGTAATCATTGGTTTCATCAGAAATAATGTCATTTGTCGATATGGACAACCAGAGGTGATTGTATCAGACAATGCAAAAACCTCAACAACCAAATGATGGAGGAATTATGTAGTAAATTCTACATTAAGCATCTCAACTCCATCATCAATCGTCCAAAGATGAATGGTGCTGTTGAAGCGGCTAATAAGAATACCAAAAAAGTCATGCAAAAGATGTCCACCAATCACAAAGGATGGCCTGACCTGTTTCCTCTGACTCTATTAGCCTACAGAACGTAAATACACACTTCCACTGAGGCAACTCCCTACTCATTAACCTATGACATGGAAACAGTGCTCCCTATAGAGGTGGAAATGGAATCTCTGAGAGTGTTGATAGATGCTCAACTGGATGAAGACCAATGGTTACAAGATCGGTACCACCAACTATCTCTGATAGATGAAAGGCGGGCCACAACCATCTTCCATGGTCAATAAAGGAAAATTCACCCCAAGTTGGGAAGGCCCGTTTATTGTCAAGGAGGTATTGACAGGAGGAGCCCTTAGATTGCAATAAATGGATGGCGATGAATTTTCCCAAATCATCAACTCGGACACTGTGAAATGGTATTATGTCAGAAGTTACCCGCAAACCAGCATCCTGGTTCTGGATCATGAAATCCATCATTCAATTCAGGTTTTCAAAACCTTTCACCACATATAACTTTCAAGTTTGTCCCACCAGGGATGAACTACGCAGACTTGATCTCCCCAATACACGGGAGTACGTAGGCAGCCATTTTTATGGTCTGGTCTAACTACAAAAAAAAATAAAAACACTCTTTACCACATACAGTTTTCAACCTTTTTACGGTAGGTTGGAACTACACAGACCTGATCTCCCCAATACATGGGAGTACGTAGGCAGCCATTCACGATGCGGTCTCACCCGTACCAAAAACATAAAACCCTATCAATAATACTGGGATCATCCTTCAAACTTTCAAACCAAACCATAAGAGATGGAACTACCTGATCTCCCCAATACAAAGGAATACATCGGCGACCCTCTGTGGGTCAGTTAAAGCACATCTCATCGGCTTAAACCACAGGAATGGAACTACCTGGTCTCCCCCCCACAAATGGGAGAAAAAATCAGCGACCATCTAATCTGCGGTTGAATCCTCAAAAACAAATACCAATCTATAAGAGATGGAACTACCTGGTCTCCTCCACACACGGGAGTACTGACGACCATATATGGTGCGGTCAACGTCAGAGAGGAAAGCCAAAATCCTCTCCATAACAACATTTAGAAACCAGTCCCAAGACACCAAAGGGTAGGGGAATACACAGATCAACGATCCATTTTGAAAGATCTTGAGACGTCTCAATGTCCATCCATCAAGGAGGAGTTTAGAATACATCAAGATCACAAGCCCTAGAGAACAAGCAACTATCAACCAAGTAACAAGGCACATCTAAAAAGGGAAGTGGATCAAAACATATTTCCTTGCCATATAATACTGTTTGATATATCCAATGTACATGACAAAAATGGCTAACCTAGTCTATACAGGAAAATTAAAGCTAATCTACAAACCAGTGGATAAAGCGAGCCATCAAGTCTAATATGACATCCCTCTCAGAAGATGGAGGTAAATCTACGAGCTTCTGCCTTACAGTATCCACATAAGCCAGGAGATCTACGACCATTTTCATGGTACTACCGTGCTCATTAATGAATGCACTCATCTCTACAATGATGTCAGCAGTATGAGATCTCAATCCAGTACTATCTGTAGTGGCAACATCTCGGGTAGCTAGAGCATCATCCCACTCAACAACATCTTCATCCCTAGATGATTATGCCTCATCCTGCTCAACAACAAAGGTATCCCTGTGAGCTAGAGCATCATCTCTCTCAACAAGAGCGACATCTCTAACAGAAAGAGCTGTCAACATTAAGGCCCTATCCTGATCCCTCTCAAATGTCATTAGATGTAAACTCTGCTCTAAATACTCTGTAGAATGTGGAGTCACAACAGTAGGAATATTGGGGGAATCAACCAGAGCTACTAACAAACCAGTAAATAACTCATCATCAATGGGAGAATCAGGGTACTCCATAGGCTCCCCATAATCAGAATCAATACCCGACTCTGAGGATACAACCCTAGCCGATGTAATCTCTGCCTCCAACATGCAGAATACTCTGGAGAGCGACCTGGATGGCTAGTTGAAAAGTCAGCCCTCTTACGCCGGGTCCAATAGGTATAAATCCTGGACAAATCCTCTGCTGACAGAAGCAGAGATGACAATCGATGACTCATTCTGTCAAAAGGATTAACATCCTGAAACTAGTCAAATTATGCCATAATAGCCAGTGGATGATATGTGGTCACACCCCTCAAACCGGCCAGGGGAAGATAGTTAATGGTAGCTGTAGGGAAAGCTGAGTCTAGTGAAACCCAGCGCTCAGACATAGCCCTGAGGTAACCCTAGGGACAACGACGGGGGATGATAGAGAAGAAAGCCTCAAAGCCCAAAGCATGCACAATCTCTCGGTACTTTAGATGAAGAGTCTGGTACAGAGAATGTATGTTGAAATAGTTCCCCCGAGGCTGCGTAAAGTCAGGAACCTGTATCACAATGCAAATCAACATTAGATCCCTTTGCCCCCCACAAATGGGAAAAGGAAGATCAACACGACTTTTACCTTGTTCGCATGGATATAGATCGAGGGGTGACGACTCAAATTATGTAGAAGCTCTGGAATCGTCACATTTATAGTTGAAAGCTCTCTGCGGAGAACAGAAGAAGAAGGAGCAGGATCCGTAATGGGTACATCCTCATCCTCGTCCTCAGCATCCGGTCTCTCAACCCGGATAGGACGAATCACTGACTCTATCAATTGACGAGGCTGTCGGGCTGGGTGAGGTTGAGGTACATCTGAAGCCCTCCTCCTCACACCTGAAAAGGTCCTACGCGAGCTACTCGACTGGTCTAGATCCATATATCTGGACAAAAGTCTCCAAATCACCTTAGAAGGGCTGTGGTAAATTCTAACCTGGAGCTCATTAAATGCAATTCATAGCAATATACATGCATGCATTACTTTAATATACATCTACAGTAGAGTTAAAAATGCATGTTCATTCAATGCCTAGACTCGTGAAAAAATTTCGCCAGAGTCTCCTTTGTAAAATGGACTATCCACATGCATATAAGCATGACTAGGTGGCCATTCAGTAGCACACCAACTCAAAGTCAGAAACATCCTATATGCATAAAAAATATTAAAGTCAAAATCCATAAGGGTAGCCTAATTACCAGGATTACTTTGCTTCAAAACCTTTGCTCATTTATCCTCAAATAAGATGAAAAAATAGCAGAAAAAGGTGCCAAATTGACTGTTTTAAAAGTCAATTTTTTTCACATCAATACGTTCAACATAGTAAAATACTAACCTTTCCTATGTTGAATAATTTTTATCAAGTCATATGAGCATGCATATTCACTACTATGTATTTTGAAGCATTCTATATGATATCTCACTTTCCAACGGTCAAAACTGGAAAAGAAAACATGTAAACGTTACTATGATTGTGCAGAATGATTGTACGGTGACAAATTTTGCAAAAAACAGTCTGAACTCAGTAGATCTGAAGATGAAATCTCGGATTCTCTGTGTGGCTTCAAATTAAAAATGACTTGTGAAAGGGAAAGGCAAGTGAGATATAGCCCACGGGTGGCCATGGGTATACTCGTGGTAGCCGCGAGTCTACCTGCGGCTACCTTGGGTGGTCCCCACCCCCTTCGGCTCGATCAAGTTTAAGTTACAAAGGAGGTCCCACAAGCTAAAAAGTTAAATCAGGGAAAAAGATGCTACGTGATTAAGCGGAAAAGCCTGAACTCTTGATTTTCAGAGACCAAACTGTGGGTCTACATATCAATCATTGGTATTCACCCAGATGTAAGGTTCACAAAATCAATGATCAAAGCTATTAAGAGTTGCCCTTGACAGCGCATCGCGAAGGTTTGATGCCATCCCCGAGGTTATAATTGCAATCAAAAGTATACATTTCATTAGAAATCCATCCCCAGCAGAGATTTCATACATCCTTAGCCGTTGAAAGCTATTTCAATGAAGGTCAGGCAGCCCTGACATCACCAGTCATTGGCAATAACTCCAGCGAAGCATCAGAGGTGGTCCAATGATGTTAGCCGTTAAAAGCTATTTCAATAAAGGTCAGGCAGCCCTGCCATCACCAGGCCGTTGGCGATAACTCCAACGAAGCATTGGATGTGGTTTGATGATGCAAGCCGTTAAGAATTACTTAACAAGGGTCAGGCAACCCTAACAATATAAACCTTTGGCAGTAACTCTAACGAAGAGTTAGAAAGACCTAACGATGTAAACAGTGAAAAACCGTCCTTATCGGAGAGGACCGATGATGGAATCTGTTATACAGATCCTCAGCCACCAAGAAGCGATTCCCCAAGAGTCTCTCGCACATGAGAAGACCATCTTCTATGGAAAACCTGTAATGAGGATTAAGGACTTTGGTGATAACCCTAATGTTAGCATCTTGTGGTCTCAATCGTGGAGAAACCTCCATTTTGAAGACATCTCTGCGACCTATCGGTAAATCTAGCTTAAATAGCACTGATGGACAGTTCAAACTACTGGCGATAACCCCATCATTGCATCAGGAGATTCTCGTGATAAGAGCTTTGGAAACTACTGATCGAATAGACATCCACACAGTTCAACAGGGTCATCATTGATAACTCCATCCCCCAACAGAAGCAGTGGGAGTATGACAATTATCACATTCTGTTGGAAATCATTCCAACAAACAACACCCAACATTACATTCGCATCATGCTGCATTACATTTTCATCATGATCAGCTTGTCACATTTCAAGTGTCTAGTGATCTTTATCCTATCCATGTCATTACATTCCATGAATATGATAAAGAGGGACATCTATATACATTCAAAATTTTACATTCCTATTACTAACCTTGTAGGATGGCTGAATCGTCTTCCAAAGATAACCCTAGAAATCATCTCAGTTTTAACCCCGGAGACAATCCCAAGAAGTACAGTTCTCAATCTCGGAGATTAACCCGAGGGACTCAGTTTCAATTCCGGAGATAACCCCGTGAGATTCAGTTCCAACCTCGAAGATAATCTCGAGGGATCTAGTTCAAGTTTCAGAGATAACCCTAGAAAAGTCAGTTTTAACCACGGAGACAACCCCGTGACACTCAGTTCAACCCCAGAGATAACCCCGGGAGGTCAAAGACACTTCAGAGATAACCCTGAGGAGATTTAGCATTCACAACAGCCTAATCTCAGAGATAACCCTGAGAAACGACTTCTACATCTGCGCTAAAGTTGGAGTAACCCTGGTGGGGGCAAAATCATTATTTATCCACCTCAACTTCACATTCACTTCGTCTCAACATAATTCAATCCACATTGCATACAAAGGTGTCCCATAAAAACCATAGCTCAAATCGGAGTGACTACTACACAAGACATCACACCGGATAAAAATTGAAGAAATGGAGATATGGTCATAGACCCATCTTCCTGGCTTCATACAACCTCTAATCCCATGTCATTGTGTAGCTCTCGACAATAGCATTTCAAAAAGGTAGAACACTCCTTTATTGGATGCTTGGATTAAAAGTTATGAAGGTTCGAACGGATAGTGCGTAGCCCCAGTGGACGTACTTTGAGATGATAAGACCCATATAGCCCGGGGTAGCCCAAGCAGCCACAGGGAGACCCGCGGCTATAAGGTCTTTAAGTATGAGCTCTTGGCATCTCATTTGAAAAAGAAAGAGAAAATGAGAGAAAACTATGTCTATTTCAGCCTATAACCCTTGCTAGAGTGCTCTAAACTGAGTGATTCCTCTTTCTAAACACTTATAAGCTTGTGTTTTGTAACATACTGAAGTTTAATCAGTGTAAACTGAGTTTACAGACATCAAAATCTATCTGAAGTCTTCTTAACAGCCCACTGCAAGATTTTTTAGATTTTAAACTTTCTACTACTTATATATATATATATATATATATATATATATATATATATATATATATATATATATATATATATTCACTAATGTTGAGAGTCACGTTGTGTGGGTATGCCCGGATTGTCGATCTGTGACTTTTTATTACTTATATATATATATATAAGCAGTAAACGTACCGGATGTTCTATCCAGGCTCATTCGAGTATATATATATATATATATATATATATATATATATATATATATATATATATATATATATATATACTCGAATGCGCCTGGATAGAACATCCGGTACGTTTACTGCTTATATATATATATATATATATATATATATATATATATATATATCATCATCATCGAACTCAGCTTCGATTGAGCCTGTATATAATATCTGGTACGTTTACAGCTTTTGTGACACCCCCAAATCTGAGTACTTCATTCCCACAGGGTTTTGTGTTCACTATTCAAAACAATTACATCTAACTACCCATAATAAATGATAAAGACAAAACTTAAATAACTTAAACAATAGTTTTCCCCATTAAAGGGTTACGTCATCTTAAAACAATCCCAAGTAATCTAACCTTAAACTATTACATAAGTCTTATAACATAATTTCAGTTAAGTAAATTCAAATAAGTCTTCATCACTTGGACATCTTGCCATTTCCTTTGCTAGAAGACGACTCATCAACTTTCTTAACTTTAGTTGTAGTGTTTATTGCAAGAGTGAGCAAACAATTGCTCACTGATATAAAGAATGATATAGCAATAACATAAGGTTAAGCAATGAATACTGAATAATAGAGAACTTGTTCTATGAATCAAGAATAGAAAACAAGCTCAAGATTTATATATGATGGTCTTAAGACCATGAATTATGTCTTTGGTAATTAGGTATTATTACCTCAACCTTAACAGTCGTTTAGACTATACAGACCCTTCCTTACGTACTTAGGGGGATCAGCCCTTTGTAACATAAATTGTGCACAAATATCTAAACACTAACGCGTACATAATCCCCTATATTAGGATTGTTCATCTCAGTTTGTCTTTAGGATTTCCATACTAAGGAAAGTTTAGTTTGGAACTAGCTTATCGGTGGTTCTAGAATTTTAGAACACTCTTCAATTATAGATTAGTCCAGTCAATAAGAGTTTGCTTGCTATTCGAATGTTCAACACAATGATATAGGATTGAACAATAATATTTAAGTCAAAGATTGAATAATGACAATATACAATTGAATAGACATGGTATATATGCAAAGTACTACATCCAAAAGAGTTAGGAAAATCTCATTTGGAACAATGAATTTAAACAGTATATGCTTTGAGTAGCAAGAACGAGAATTAGGATTGTGAAACTCGCTCCATTTAAAGAGTTAGAATACAAGAGCTTGCATAATCATACACAAAATGGAATCAATCAACTTGCATAATGGAATATTTGAGTTAGAGAACTTGATGACAACAAAAGGTTAATATAGTTTATGAAACTTACATTCATTATAAGGAGAATGAAGTAAGGAAACTTTCCTCGTGTGTAAGAAAGTTTAATAAACGTTCACCAAACACCCTACATACACCATTAGGATTGCAATATCGATTAGTTATATCATCATTAGCTTTATTGGTTCAATTCACCATTTTATTTAAGTCATAACCCTTCACATAAGGTCTAACAATGTTGGTTAACCACTCACACGAATCTGAAAACTCACTATCATATAATATAAAGCTTTAGCATTCAATTCTCTTCTCTACCTTTTACAACCATCGAATTTCATTCATTATATAACTTGTTAAATCACTACTTACAAATCTTCATTTTTGGGGTATTACAATACACTATCATCTGTTATTATATCTTATGGTATGATTTAACATCTTATCATGTATACTAGGTTTGGTTAAGTCATCATACAATAGACTGCAATTAAAAGAAAAACATATTGCCTCTGCTCAGGGTACGGCGCACCTGCGCTGCCCCAAGCCTTGGCACCTGTACAGCTGCGCTGGTGCACAATATCAGAAATCTAACAGGCGTAGCTCCGCCGTTTTTGCCTTTGGTACTGGTGCAGCTGCGCCAGTACGTAGACAGAAATTGCAGTAGCTTCCCCTTTTACAACCCAAACTCCAATTTTCCCCAATTATTATTGTCGACGTCAGGATTTTATTTGTCCCTTTTCTGTTCTTATTCTTTGGTGTTCTCATGTTAGGTGAGATTTATTTGAAAAAACAAGTTGTGAAAAGGTCCGCCATTTATATGTCAACGATTTTATTGTAAGAGTCGCCAGTTAATTTTCTAAATGGTTATACCTACACAACCAAGAAAAGGTTTGCACATTTACCCAGTGATGTGACACTACTAAACGGGTCTGTGAAACCGAGATTCATTAGGGTTCGGGGACTTGCTTATGCGGAGGGAATGTATTAGGCACCCCCTGACATATGTATTACCACGATGACTGCCACTTTTCAATAAACTGCTATATGAATATGTGTATGTGTGTGTGGGTCAATGGGCAGTTATTTGGAAGTAGTGCTATACCTTATTTGCACCTACATACAAAGGGTTTGAATTTTGTTTAAAAGTTCAGTTTTAAACAAGATATAACAGTGATGTTTTGTAAAAAGAGATTTTTTCAAACCCTTATGCTCAATAGTAATTGAGACCTTTGATACTTCCATTTTATTATGTGTTCGGCTTGATTGCTTTTATTTTCAAGATGCGAAGCATCTTCGAGAAAATAATGTACAAAGCAGTGACGAATTCCTTGTGGGCATGAGAGTTATCTAAGGAAATTCAAACACCATAAATAATTTACAGGCTGTTTACAGCTGAAAATGTCCATCACGGGAACCAAATCTAGATTCAGTAGACTGAATCTGTGATCACATGATTCCTAGGCTCACATGATGCCGTAATTTATATGAAAGTAGTAAGCAGTTATATATATAAAAGCTATAAATATATATATAAACAAACTTGATCAACCACCACGAAGCACCTCCATGGGGGATCAGAGATGTAAATATATAAAAGCGGTATATATATATATATATATATATATATATATATATATATATATATATATATATATATATATATATATATATATATATATATGCAAACAATCAACCACCATGAAACACTTCTATGGGGGATTGCAAATGTAAATAAAGCAATAAAAAACCAATCAACTACCACGAAACACCTCCATTGGGGATTGGAAAATATACATAAAGTAATAAAATGATCAACCTCCTTGAAGTAAACTCCAGGCGGGACGAAATATAAAGAAAGCAGTAAAAACAAGCAACCACCACGAAGTAAACTCCAGGTGGGATGAAATTTAAATAAAGCAGTAAAAGGCCACAAAGTAAACTCTAGGCCTGACAGAAATATAAATATATATATATATATATATATATATATATATATATATATATATATATAAGCAGTAAACGCACCGGATGTGAAATCCAGGCTCAATCAAACAGAGTTTGATAGCAACAACATATATATAAGAATTTATATATATATATAAAAGCAGTAAACGCTCTGGATGTAAATCCAGGCTCATCGAACAAAGTTCGACAACAGTTTACATATATATATATATATATATATATATATATATATATATATATATATATAAGCAAATAAACACTCGGACATGAGTCCAGGCTCAATCGAGGTATAACTCGATAATGTTAGTCCATATATATATATATATATATATATATATATATATATATATATATATATATATATATACTGCATGAATGCCACTCATCGGCGCATGGGGGACACTATAGTAGTGAGAGAACAGCGGCAAAAGTGCTTTAAGTCGGGTTCTATTGGCCCACATTATTTAAAGACGCCCACCAATTTGTTAAAACTTGTGATAGATGTCAACGGGTGGGCAACATATCGAAAACGAATGAGATGCCACTTCAAACTATTTTAGAAGTTGAGATTTTTGATGTATGGGGCATAGATTTCATGGGGCCATTCCCTTTCTCATTTACCAATTAGTACATTTTGCTTGCGGTGGACTATATGTCAAAGTGGGTGGAAGCTGTAGCACTCCTGACTAACGATGCCAAAGTGGTTCTCAAATTTTTGTAGAAGAATATTTTTACGAGATTTGGCACGCCAAGAGCTATTATAAGTGATGAAGGAAGTCACTTCTGTAACAGATCGTTTACAGCTCTCCTGGCAAAATATGGGGTCAACCATAAGGCAGCTACAACGTATCATCCCCAAAACCAGTGGGCAAGCTAAGGTTTCGAACAGGGAGATGAAGAGAATTTTGGAAAAGGTAGTGAATCCGAATAGAAAGGATTGGTCTCTCAGGTTGGAGGATGCACTATGGGCTTACCGAACTGCGTATAAAACACCGATTGGTATGTCACCATACTAATTACTATACGGGAAAGCTTATCACCTACCTGTCGAGTTACAGCACAAGGCCTCTTGGGCTATTCAGAAACTGAACTTCGATCAAGCAGCGGTGGATGAAAAGAGACTACTTCAGTTAAATGAAATCGATGAGTTTCGCCTGCAAGCTTACGAAAACTCAAAACTATACATAGAAAAGGTCAAGAAATGGCACGACCAAAAAATTATGCACCGAACGTTCGAGCGGGCAATCAGTAGTGCTATTCAACTCACGATTAAGGTTGTTCCCAGGCAAGCTTAAGTCAAGGTGGTCGGGACCATTCACAATCAAAAGAGTTTTCTCACATGGTGCCGTTAAACTCTACAGTAGAAACCCGTTGGAGACTTTCAAAGTCAACGGTCAAAGGCTGAAGCATTATTGGGGTGGCGAATCCAACATGGATGTCATCGCAATCACATTATCCAACGTACCATAAACAGGGAGTAGTCAGGCTGAACGACTTAAAATCAAGCGCTAATTGGGAGGAAACCCAATCATCTTTTTATTTTTCATATGTTTTAGTCATGTTAGTTAAATTATAGTTTAGATTAAGTAGGATACATTAAGTAGTTAATAAAGTTTATTGTTCTTGATAATATATCTACCATGATTAAAATGCTCAATCTCTACTCATATTTATGTTTTTTGGCTTTGCAGGATCTTAAATTGATAATAGTTGGGAATATGTCGGAAGAATGAAACAAACTAGATCAAGTTAGCAGGGTGCATGCCTGTCGGGGCGGGCCCCTAATGCCTTATACCCCCCGCCGGGGTGGGGGTCTCCCAAATCAAATTAAAGTGTGCATGCCCGCCGGGGTGTGGGTCCTGGAACTGAACAGGTGCTCGGCAGTTACTTCTTGCTCAACCCACTTCACCCACTTCGGCATTATACTACTACTTCGTCCTAAATTAAACTTCCAACCTCCATCCACTACACCCAATTCTCTCCCACGTTCTAGCATCTTCCACTTCACTTCCCCATTTCATGAACACACATACCTACCACTTCAAACCATAACTCCAACCCACAAACCTCTCTCGCACACCATTCCTATAAATTCTATCCCTCTCAACCTAAGTTCACCACATCCTTCCATCTCCATATCCAAAAGCTACGAATTACGCAAATTACTGAGGCAAATGTATAGCAATTGAGTGTGAGTCACGAGTCTACAAGTTCTTCATCTTCTCTCACCATAATTGCCACAAAAATCACCAAGTTTGGGGAAAGAAATCAGTGTGCACACCAAGTGTTTGACATAGTGTGTGAATTAAGTTTGGGGGGAAATAGTTGTGCTAAGACTTACTCAATTCCGTGGTGTCTCAACCCACATCAAAACGACAAAGGGGAGAAAATTCAAGGCCCGCACAACTGGCACAGACCTTTGATCGCCGAAAATTCAAAAGTGCCACCTCCGTCGACCGTTATGACTACATGGTGACTAAAGCTCTTACACCGAAGAGGGGGTTGGCATCAGATCATGTGGATGGGGAGATGATGCAACAGATTTATCAGAAAGGGTGGAACAAGTTTACGGAGAACCCGAAGCCGCCATTGTCAATGTGGTCAAGGAATTTTATGCAAACGCCGAGGACAAGGCCCCTTTCAACGCGTTCGTGCGGGGTAGATTAGTTCCATTCAATGCCGATGCAATCAACACTTATTATCAGTTACGAGTGCCAAGACATTATCTGTATGCTCATTTACGTGACAACGATCCGGATTTTGAGGCTATTCTGAAGAACATGACTAAGCCGGGTACAACATGGATCAATGGTTGGAAAGGAGGCACAGTTTTTCACAGCAAGGATCTTAGCAGGTATGGGAAGATATGGTACGCATTCTTGTGTGCCAAACTATTTTCGTCCACACACACATCAGATGTGACCAAAGAGAAGGCACTACTGTTATACACGTGTGGCAATCCGAGAAATTAGACAATTTTTTAAAATCTTAAATGATGGATTTAAGGTCAAATAATAGACCTAGACAGAAAATAAGTGTATGCGTTTGATATTTTTGAAAAGGAATTTTGAGGATTTCAAAATTCTGTGAAGGATTTAGGTGAATTATTTAGGATTAAGGGTATACATGAATATGTTCTGTAAGTATGGTCATTTATGTGTTCAGAATGTGGTTAAGGATCAACGTTTGACCAAATAAAATTATATCTGTGGCAAACCCCAGGTATATATTAAGAACGTCAACGTTCAGTTAGAAAATTCTTACGAATTATAAGAAACCCTATAACCGGTTCTAGAAACCCTAATTTCAGTTCTAGAAATTCGAAACCCTAATTCGAAAGTTGAAAACTCTAATTTGGGAATTCAAATTTAAGTATAAGGTTTTAACGTTATTAGTAATAACCTAATTAGGGATAACCCTAATTGATTTAGGAAATCCTAATTTCTGGATTAGAAACCCTAATTTATAATTAGGAAAAACCTAATTGTTAATTTAATAATTTTAATGTTAATTAGGAAGCATTAATCATAATTTTCAAGTTATAAGTAATTAGAAAACCCTAATCTAATTAGGAAACCTAATTTCTAAATTAGAAAGATTACTTTTCTATTTAAAACCATAATTTGTGGGTTATAAACCCTAATGACCAATTATGACCCTAATGGCTAAATTAACAATTTTAATTAGCAAATAATAATCCTAATTAGCAAGCTTGAATTATGATTAGGAAATTTTAAATATAATTATAGAATCCTAATTATAATTTAGAAATATTAATTTCTATTTTTAGAAAACCTAATTTTGGAAATTCTAGAATTTGACTTTTGGAACCTTAGGTTTTAACCCTAAGGATCAAACCCTAAGGGTTGTAGCCAATGTCCAATTTGCCATTAAAGAAAAAATCAAAAAGTCCAAAATACCCTTATTGCATAATTGAAGGTAGCTTGCAATTCTTCCCAAAGGTGAGTTGTCCACCAACTCTACTAACCCCATGTGCCTTATACTCCAGCAACCAGCCATCTAGGTCAGCAACATGCATTGAATCAAGTCCGAAAAATAGATGGTAAAAACCAAGCCCCTCGGTGACTGACATGCATTTCTAGGTTGATGAAGAATAGGCTCAAGAACACCTATAGCGACGGTCCTGTCGCTATAGGGCCCTTTAGCGACAGTTTAATTAGAAAATTAATTATTTTATCAAATAAATATAAAAAAATGGTTTTAAATTATTAAAAATACAAAATAAATTCTTAAAAATTATTTTAAAGTCCGAAAAATAGTTTTTAATTATTTTGAGTATATTTCATAAATATTTAATATTTTTGAAATATAAATAGTATTTAATTTATTTAATTATAAAATTTAATAAATTATTTAAAACTGATTTTAATTCATGAAAAATCATGAAAAATTATATTATGGTAAAAGAAAATATTTTAAGTTATTTTTAATGACTTTTAATATTTTGTGATGAAATTCATTAATTAATCAATATTAATGATAATTAATTTATTTAATAAATATATTAAATACATTATGGAAAAATAGAATTAATGATTTAAAAATTACATAAAAATGATTAAAGTGTTATAAAAATATTTTAAGTTATAATATATAACTTTTGATATTTTGTCATGAGAATATTAATATTTTATATTAAAAGCAATTATCGGATAATGGATTTAGCGGTTTAAAAATCAAATAAAAATAATTTTAAGATATTAAAAATACTTTGATATATTATAAATATATTATAATATTATGACATAAAGTTCATTAATATTTGATAACAAATAAATATTAATGATAAAGGAATTATGTGGTATTTAAGTCATATAAATACGTTATTAATGATTGAAAAATCATAATAAATGATAATAATTATCTGAAAATTATTATAGTCTTATGAAAAATATTTTGATTATTAATAAATTATCTTAGATAATGGTTAAGTGTTTAGACAGAGGTTAATTAAAATTTAACTCGAAATTTTGTCCGACTAGACCGTTGGGATGTTAGAATTTTGCCGAACTCGACTCAGACTGTAAAAGTTTGACTTGAGGTTTAGTCGTATATGTGTTATAGATTGATAGGATTATATGGTAATGTGTTTAGGTTATTTTAAATACTGTGATGATATTATCCTATTGTGTAGATCAGTATTATTTATATTAGGTTCAGACAAAGCTTATTAATTGCATAGTTGTAATCAACGGTATAGGCATGTTTTTCTTAACTCTACTTTGAGTTGTTGTATTCAAAGGTAATTGTGGTTAATCATTGCTGATTGTCATATCTAAGAATTATAGAATTGTACTATGTACATATTACATGTATAAGTCAGGTATGAAAGGCTGACCACCTTCATTACCATTCGGTCTAGATATATTTGTTCATATTCAATACTTGTTCAGCTAAAAGTTTGTTCGTACTAATTCACAACTATATTGATGAATTATAGCCAGCTTATTATTCAAATTCTTTCAATCATGATATATCCTTAAATAAATTTAAACTCGATGGGCAACCTTCATGCTCACCCTTGCTATATCATTATAAACATTGCAGATTAAGACGAATACGTCGGAGACAAAGAAAGGTCAAAGATAGTTCCAGCTTTAGTATATGTGTTTAATTAGATTTGTATCAGTATTGTATCTTAACGTTAATGTAAGTCAAATAAGTTATGAATTGTGTATTAAGTGAAGGTTACTCGACCTTGGAGAAAAGTGTGTAAGTTTATTGTATAAACAATTTATGTTTATATCTTCCACAAATAGTAATAGTGTTAGAATGATTGAACCAGATCTGTGGTGATTTAGGACTCGGATTTAGGGCCTTCACATTTGGTATCACAGCTGTAGGTTATGAACCTTAGGTAGGAATACCCGAGACTAATAACCGCAGTGATTAGGATAAGTACTAACTCACATAAAGTTAGTTGGTCAGTAAGATTCAAAGACGAATCTCAGCGAGTTATAAGATACAGAGTTCTCTAACTCTGATAATAAAGTTGAACAGTAGTGGTGAATAGATAGAGTCTAAAAGAGTAAAAGTATAGAGATAGGAGATCATAAAACAAAACGATCACGTTATAGAAATGAATCGTAATATATACGATGAGATCACCCCATGATCTGATTAGGTGATAGCAGGGAGAACAATCAATCTAATGATTGAAAAGTTTACAACAAGATTGCTGTGTGTCAATGGTACTACGAATTGGTATAGATTCAGGAAAGGATTATGAATACGGATTAAATGAAATTCGTATTGAGAAGGGAGTTAAGATTAGGTGGGGATTTCAATTGAGGACTCATGTCAGCAGCTGAATTGTATGATTCCTTGTATGGGCGGGGAATTGTACTTGGTATAAAAACCACTTAGTTTTTGGCACTAATAAACATTGAAATGTTTGTGTCGCGCTATTTTTATATGCATGTTAAGAGGGTGATTCATTTCTCATGTGTATAACAGATAGATAGGTGATAGGTAGAGAATATAAGGTTAAGTACGAGTTCTTAAAAATAATACTTATGTGACATTCTTGATTCATAGTTATATGAAATATTTATGACCCCCTCAACGAATAGACGCCAAAGGTCTGACTAGGACAATTTCTTAAACTCATATGATTGTGGCAAGTTCATGAACTCATAAGTGTGGTTTGACGAACTGGGGATAGTTGTGTGTGAATGGAGAATTGAGAATAATAGGAATAGATAGACTATTTAAGCAAATGATTATTAGTGAAGATATTAAGTTTTTCAAAACTCCTAGCTATAATAGACTTCAAAATTTTATCATCAAGCTAAAAATGCACTTTGTGCTTTTAAAAAAATATATATATAGACTCGTAATAATTTTTGAAACGGTTTAAAGTATAGTCTATGCTACTTATTTCGTCTAGACGCAAATGATTTAAAATATCAAAATATATTTTTATTCATCACTTATGTACCATGTAACTTGGTGCAGAAATGATAAAAAGTTGATGGAGTTGTAAATGCAGGAATACTTAGTGTTGAATTTGATCTAACATCGTTATTCTACTATTGTATAATGTGTTATGACAAAGTTATACAATGACGACATCCTCAAACGGACTGTTAATACAGTACGACATCATGACGTCATTCTCAAAAACATTTTCAAAAATTTTAATTGCCAACGGGGTTTGTCTACACTTAAATAATTCGACTGAATTGAATTATTGATATGAGTCTATGCTATGCGATTCAGCTAGACCAACGTTTATGAAAATTCTAAGCGTTCTTTGAAATATTCCCGAACCAAATTATTTTGGT
This sequence comes from Panax notoginseng, assembly GCA_016801055.1. Classification (NCBI taxonomy): domain Eukaryota; kingdom Viridiplantae; phylum Streptophyta; class Magnoliopsida; order Apiales; family Araliaceae; genus Panax; species Panax notoginseng. The sequence goes on along the minus strand of CM029016.1, from coordinate 52,905,825 downwards.
GCGGAATCCAATAAGACTGAGGTAAAATATTTGTGCCTATGGCAGTGACGAGAAACAGATTCGACCAGTAATACTTAATAAGTACAGGGCATACCAGGCTAATTACCCACTATGTCCGTAAGTTATGACGGTTTACGGATGAATTTCCATAAAACCTTTGCGAAAATGACCGACAATAGTCTATATGACTCATCAACACAATTTAAAATTTTTTACTCTTGTGAGTGGTGTATCGGGTAGCATGTAATGATGTATATGAGTGATGTAAGCAATATGGTGTAAGGTGTAAGGTGAATTTCTGGGACGAAATTCTTAGAAGAAGGGGTGAATGTGACAACCCGAGGAATTAGACAATTTATTAAAATCTTAAATGATGGATTTAAGGTCAAATAATAGATCTAGATAGAAAATAAGTGTATGCGTTTGATATTTTTGAGAAGGAATTTTGAGGATTTCAAAATTCTGTGAAGGATTTAGGTGAATTATTCAGGATTAAGGGTAAACGTGAATATGCTCTGTGAGTATGGTCATTTATATGTTCAGAATGTGGTTAAGGTCAAGGTTTGACCAGATAAAATTATATCTGTGGCAAACCCTATGTATATATTAAGAACGTCAGCGTTCAATTAAAAAATTCTTACGAATTATAAGAAACCCTATAACCGGTTCTAGAAACCCTAATTTTAGTTTTGGGAATTCAAAACCCTAATTCAAAAGTTGAAAACCCTAATTTGGGAATTCAAATGCAAGTATAAGGTTTAAACGTTATTAATAATAACTTAATTAGGGATAACCCTAATTGATTTAGGAAACCCTAATTTTTGGATTAAAAACCCTAATTTATAATTAGGAAAAACCTAATTGTTAATTTAATAATTTCAATGTTAATTAGAAAACATTAATCCTAATTTTCAAGTTATAAGTAATTAGAAAACCCTAATCTAATTAGGAAACCTAATTTCTAAATTAGAAAGATTACTTTTCTATTTAAAATCCTAATTCGTGGGTTATAAACCCTAATGACCAACTATGACCCTAATGGCTAAATTAGCAATTTTAATTAGCAAATAATAATCCTAATTAGCAAACTTGAATTATGATTAGGAAATTTTAAATATAATTATAGAATCCTAATTATAATTTAGAAAAATTAATTTCTATTTTTAGAAAACCTAATTTTGGAAATTCTAGAACTTGACTTTTGGAACCTTAGGTTTTAACCATGAGGATCAAACCCTAAGGGTTCAAACCCTAAGGATTAAACCCTAAGGGTTGTAGCCAATGTCCAATTTGCCATTAAAAAAAATTCAAAAAGTCCAAAATATCCTTATTGCATAATTCAAGGTAGCTTGCAAGTCTTCCCAAAGGTGAGTTGTCCACCAACTCTACTAACCCCATGTGCCTTATACTCCAGCAACCAGCCATCTAGGTCATCAACATGCATTGAATCAAGTCATTTATATAGATATAGAGAGAGAAAATGGTTACTTTACTTTTCATTTTTCTCCTAGACCCTTCTCTCTCTAAATTCGAAAATGTAGAGTGAGAAAGTGAGATGAGATAAGCTAGTATCAGTCCTTAACTTGACCAGAAACAGATCACAAAGATCAGATCCAAGAATCAAAGTCTAAAGAGGTATAAACCCTAAATTCTATAAATCTTATGTTTTGATATTAGTTGTTGTTTAAAGTTATGTTAGAGGGTGTCATTTGATGATCTGGGTTGCTAAAACTTGGATCCATATCATTTAGATACTCGAAATTGGAGTTTTTAGAAATCTAGGAAAACACTTGAAAATTGGCCTGACAACCATATGTCAGAGGCCATAGATCTTTATCTGTTAAGTATTAGTGTTGTTTTATGTTATAGGTATGCTCTTTGTTGTTAGGACTATGATCTGGAACTTGAATCAAGCCCAGATCAAGTTTAGATTGAAAGATATAAGCAGTCAAACCTCGTTGACCAATCACGAACTCTGTTTCTGGGCAACCCAGAAATTTCCCAGAATTTCTGACAAGATTTTCAAGGTCATTGATCTTGCTACTGTTAATACGTTTGGCCATGTTGTTGTTATATTTATGTAGACTGACATGTGGGCTACCCGTTCATGCCTCTAGAACTCCCAGATCGTACACGGAATCAGATTAAATTAGGGTCAAACTAGCGTTGACCATCACGCCGGAAGAAGATCTGGGTAACCCAGATCTTCAACGAGCATTTCCTGACAGGTAGTTTGACCGGATAAGATATTCATTTAGTGTTGTTGTTATACTGATATGATGATATATTATTGTACCCTGACATGAGGACTACATGATTGAACCTTAAGATCACACAAACAGAATCCAGAAAGCTATGATTTAAGGCTATAAAGTAGGACCCTAGCACTGCTTGAGTTTCTAGGCAACTCAAAAACTCAAGAACAGCGTTGTCAGAATGTTAGGAGGCTTTGATCTTTCTGATGTATTGTCTTATGGATCTTGACTTAGTTTTTTATTGTAGTATTACATTAATACTACATGTTTATAACATCAAGCAGCCCAAACACTTAAGGATCTAAGAGTTATAGATGGTCAAACTAAGCCCCTCGGTGACTGACATGCATTTCTGGGTTGATGAAGAACAGGTTCAAGAACAGCTATAGCGACGGTTCTGTTGCTATAGTGCCCTTTAGCGACAGTTTAATTAGAAAATTAATTATTTTATTAAATAAATAGAAAAAAATAGTTTTTAATTATTAAAAATACAAAATAAATTCTTAAAAATTATTTTAAAGTTCGAAAAATAGTTTTTAATTATTTTGAGTATATTACATAAATATTTAATATTTTTGAAATATAAATAGTATTTAATTTATTTAATTATAATAATAAATAAATTATTTAAAAATGATTTTAATTCATGAAAAATCATGAAAAATTATATTATGGTAAAAGAAAATATTTTAAGTTATTTTTAATGACTTTTACTATTTTGTGATGAAATTCATTAATTAATCAATATTAATGATAATTAATTTATTTAATAAATATATTAAATAAATTATGAAAAAAATTTAATTATTGATTTAAAAATCATATAAAATTGATTTAAGTGTTATAAAAATATTTTAAGTTATAATATATAACTTTTGATATTTTGTCATGAAAATATTAATATTTTAATATTAAAATTAATTATCGGATAATGGATTTAGCGGTTTAAAAATCATATAAATATAATTTTAAGGTATTAAAAATTCTTTGATATATTATAAATATATTATAATATTATGACATGAAGTTCATTAATATTTTATAATAAATAAATATTAATGATAAAGGAATTATGTGGTATTTAAGTCATATAAATACGTTATTAATGATTGAAAAATCATATTAAATGATAATAATTATCTATAAATTATTACAGGCTTATGAAAAATATTTTGATTATTAATAAATTATCTTAGATAATGGTTAAGTGTTTAGACATAGTTTAATTGAACTTAAACTTGAAATTTTGTCCGACTACACCGTCGGGATGTTAGAATTTTACCGAACTTGACTCAGACTGTAAAAGTTTGACCTGAGGTTAAGTCGTATATGTGTTATAGACTGATAGGATTATGTGATAATGTATTTAGGTTATTTTAAATATTGTGATGATATTATTCTAATGTGTAGATCGGTATTATTTATATTAGGTTTAGACAAAGCTTATTAATTGCATAGCGATAATCAACGGTACAAATAAGTTTTTCTTTACTCTACTTTGAGTTGTTGTATTCAAATATAATTGTGGTTAATCATTGCTGATTGTCATGTCTAAGAATTGTAGAATTGTACTCTGTACATATTGCATGTATAAGTCAGGTATAAAAGGCTGATCACGTTCATTACCATTCGGTCTAGATATATTTGTCTATGTTCAATACTTGTTCAGTCAAAAGTTTATTCGTGCTAATTCATAGCTATATTGATGAATTATAGCCAGCGTATTATTCAAATTCTTTCAAGTATGATATATCCTTATATAAATTTAAACTTGCTGGGCAACCTTCATGCTCACCCTTGCTATATCATGATAAACATTGCAAATTAAGATGAATACGTCGGAGACAAGGAAAGGTCAAAGACAGTTCCAGCTTTAGCATATGTGTGTAATTAGATTTATAACCGTATTGTATCTTAACGTTATTGTAAGTCAAATAAGTTATGAATTATGTATTAAGTGACTGCTACTCGACCTTGGGAAAAATTGTGTAAAGTTTATTGTATAAATAATTTATGTTTATATCTTTCACAAATAGTAATAGTGTTAGAGTGATTGAACCAGATCCGTGGTGATTTAGGACTCGAATTTGGGGCATTCCCAACATGATTGTGAAAGATTTCATCATCGACGTCGGGGCCATAATTAATTTTTCCATGCGTCGATATTTACGAGGAAATTTTTCGGGTGGCTTACCACACCCATCACTCATTTGTTGGTTGTGTCGCCAATCTGGTCTTAGATGGTCTGATGATGAACCCACTCAGATGTCGCTGCAGCTACTAAATTCTAGAATGATCGCGCAGTATTCGGTGTAGGCAAGAGGTGAGTTACATCCAAGAGGAGTAGGTTTTGTATTATCCTCAGCTTCGAAGGATGAAGCTGACGCTGAGGACACCTCGGATGATGCCGAGTTTTAAGAGGATGCGACGATGGGAGAGCAAGGAACTGCGACAGAACCATCTTCCGATGCCATATCTAGCCCTCAGTTTCTTGCATTTCAACGAAAAATGGAGGAGCACAACAAGGAAGCACGATCGGAGATGCGGCGACTGGTAGTTAGGCAGGATCACATGTTTGATGCAATGAACTTGTTGTTCGCATCATTGAACATGACGCTCCAAAGCTTCAATCCTACTGCTCAATTTCCATACCAGCAACCGGGGCCAATGCCATGATTTCCACCAAGTGATTCTGAAGAAGAAGAACACAACACACCACCACCCCAGGCTTAAAGTGCTTACAGGGAAGTCCACATATTTTTTATGCTATATCTATACAACGAGGGCATTGTAATTTTTAAGTTTGAGGGAGTTAGATTTTATTTTGCATTTTATGTTTGCATGCATAATGTCATTAGTTAGGTTTGCATTTGTATTGCACGTTAGTTTTGTATTTTATTTTTAGGATTTGTGATGTTGCATTCATGTAATCATATAGTTGCATAGTAGCTTAGGTGAATTCATAGTTTAATTATTAGTTCTACATTTTGTTATGTTATGTTTGCCATCTAATAAAAAACATTAGTTAGAATTGTGTTATGTTTGCATATGTCCAGCAGTGTTATGGTTCATTTTATTTTGGCCAATGATGAGATTGAGATTAAGTCGATAAATACAACATTGATTATTAGAACCTTGATGTAGTTTTTGTTATGAATTGGATCTTGTTCTTGTTTGAAACTAGTTTAAAACGATTAGCACGTTAATACCATTTGTATCGACTAGTTAGTTCAAATTGATATATAAAGAGTTTCTAAAGGTTAATGCTAGTGTGAATGAGAAAAGGACAAGGATATGCAATGAAGACGAAGAATTGGGTAAGAACCTAAGTTTGGGGGGATAAATGTGGGGTACATAAGCTTTATATATATATATATATATATATATATATATATATATATATATATATATATATATATATAGTCCGGATCCAGTCCGGGATCCCGGACTTTATAAAATACGGACATTTTTTTTTGCTTTTTTTTTGAAACAACTAAAAAAAATAAATAAAAAATTATAGAATTGAAATTTTTTCATAATACAGTGTTTTGGGTGTGATTTGGGTACGTATAACAAAACATGTATGTACAGTCTGTGCAGACTGTACCACCACTTTTTGGTATAGGTATTCAAAACACGTCCAAAACATTGTATTATGGAAAAATTTCAGTTCCATAAAATATGAAATATTTTTTAAGTTATTTTAAAAAAAAGCAAAAAAAAAAATTAAAAAAAATAGGGTCCGTATTTTAGGACCTGTCCGGGAGTCCGGACAGGATCCTGTGTGTGTGTGTGTATATATATATATATATATATATATATATATATATATATATGTAGTGACTAGTCTTATTTTGAGGCCTTTGTTACTTGAGCAAGTACTCTCGTAGGGGTGTCTTAACACCTAGCGCCCTAAGGTCTTTTATGGTCTGGCAGTCGTTGGTTGAAAGCTCGCTAAGGGGTAGCATTGTCAGCCTAATGGAATAAGGCATTGCATAGTCATGTTAAAAAATATAATAATAATAATAATAATAATAATAATAATAATAATAATAATAATAAAAATAAAAATATTAATAATAATAATAAAAATAAAAATAATAAGACGGGAAAAGAGCAAAAAGCCCCCGTGAAAAGAAAAAAAATATAAAGTATAAGTACCATATGTGAACCCTTGATAGTGGTAATTGTTTAATTTTAGTTGGAACTCGTCAGCTTTTGAAATTTTTTAGTTTGCTCTGTATGATTCCATCTAAGAAGTTGGTTATGTATTGAAGTTGAGTATGTATCAGTTGTCATGGATGTTTCACACACACACACTATATCAGTGATGACAGTCTAAGATTCGAGGAGTGATAAGAAACTATTGAGTGGTTTCGATAAGAGGTGTTGAAATGTTTGCTTGATCTTCTTGAGGCCGGTGGAATACTTTTGAGTTTATGACGTTGTTGGATTCAAAGACATATAGATTAGATGCATTACATCTCATTGCATTGCATTGTATAACATGTTAGTTTGTTTAATTGCATGTGCTCGAGGACTAGCACGATTTAAGTTTGGGGAATTCTGATAAGTGGATTTTATATCCACGAATTGATTTCTAGTTCAAGCTTATTTGTTGTTACTTCCTTATGTTTATGTTCATTTTTACTTGTTTCTTGTTATTTTATGTGTAAGAAGGTTGGTGTGGGAAATGAGTGAATAAGGAGGCAATTGGAGCATTATTGTAGCAAGTATGAAGATTAAGTAAAGTCAGTAGGCAGAACTTACCCCTGCCGGGGCGGGGGGTCTTCATTCCTGGTTACAGTAGCCTAGCCCGCCGGGGTGGGCATTCTATAAGCTTACACCCCCGTCGAGGCGGGGGGTGCCGAGTCTGGGCTATCCTGTCTTGGTTCAAACAATGTTGGAACTTGGATTGTGGTGCTTGTATAGTAGTAGGATTCTAGTTGGCATGGAATTGAGCTGAGATTGTGGTTGTAAAACATATAACTGTAACACAAATAGAAGATGAGGGGATATATCATGAAAAGCATTTAACATCGATTAAGGATAGAAATTGATAGCAAGCAACATAGTGAAGATTTTGAAGAACGATCATATTGATTGCGGATTGAGGCGAAAGTGAAGGGTGTTCTGCGTTATTCTTCTTTTTTTAGTTTTATTTCTATAATTGAGAAGATGTTATCTTTAATTTATTTAGTGATTATTTCATTTATGATGAACTAATTTCTTTTTAGGCTTAAGACGGATCTTTAAGTGGAACGATGGTTTTGTAATCTTTGATTTCAGTTTAATAAGTTATTAACCAATTCATCAATATTAATTTGAGCTTGAATTTATGAATTGCCTGATCAACGATCCTTTGTGGACTTGTATGAACTCGAGAGATGAAATATGAGTCTAGACTTAGCTAGTATATCATGTGTTCATGATTTATGTGAATGAACAGAATCTTGATGAATGTTAGGGTAGAGATATGCTTGACATCGCATGTAATCGGATGAGGAAATTGAACTTAAACCTTCTTTGATTGTAATTCACATAGAGAAATTGTGAGTTAGTTAATTAAGGTGTTTAACTTGATTCTATCTTATTTGTGGATTGAAGTTAATACGGTATTAATGCATCGAGAGGTGGCTAGTGCTACATATTTGTTCTTGATCAATAAACTGGGATAGTGAGTTAAACTGGAATAAAGGTGTAATAATTAGAGTGGTGCTTAAAGTGAAGTCGGAAGCCTAATTCTCCATTATTTGTTTGAAAATTCAGTTTTTAGAGTTTGTTGAGTGTTTGGTGATTTTAATCTTTTTAATATTTTAGTTACAAACTTGAAATTGATTAGTTTAATAAAATTAGGATTAATAGGAAATTGGTACTTGTGAGTTTTAAATTCTTATTATAGTCTCTGAGGGAACGATACTCTAGTTACTATTATATTACTTATTGACCACGTATACTTGCGTGTTGTGCATAACTAAAAATTACCCAACAATGACGGATTGGCTAACCTTTGTTCGAGATCCGACTAATGTGACACAGATTGATCGTTTGACCCGGCAGTTGGACTGGATACATTTTTTCATTTGGCACTTGGGTAGAGATCCTTCAGAGGTAGATACTTTTGATCCTTCTAGCTCAGGCGCTGGCCCCTCAGGTGACCCATATGGCTTTGTTGGTGCAGATCCTCCCTTGAATAGGCCTGACATCCCTGTTGATAGAGATCCAGTGACTCAGGAGATGTTACATTAGGTGGACATGATTGATGATGTAGATATTAACACCATTGTCTTCTTTTGATGTGTATTCTCGTTATCTCTTTTGATAGACCTCTGTTAGATATTGGGTGGCTGTGCCCCATTCTCGCTATATCTTTTGATAGGCCTCTGTTAGTAGTAGGGCATCTATGCCCCATTTCCCTGTATTTTTAGCTATACAGAGATGATATATGTAGATGATGATGTACTTAGGAATGTATGTACTATTTTCTATTCCCTACATCATATTGCCATCTATTATTTGTCATGCATGTATCATGTTATGCATATGTATGTAAGTCTAGAGATATTCAGCATTGACCCCTGGATGGTCTTATGATACGGTCTACAAAGATGTCTTCTTCGACAGTCAGCCGTATAGATCATACCCCACCAGTGTTGGTAGCTTCCCGTCTGAGGTCGTGGTATGATAGTATGTTACCTACAGATAGGGTGACTGTAGATCAGCTATTACAACATTCTATGACCCTCTTGATGTTTCAGGTTCCCGCAGGCTTTGTGGAGGGTATGCTGGAGCATTGAATACCAGAGAGATAGATTTTTCGATTTGGTACCCAAGAGTTGACTCCTACTTTGGAGGAGTATGGGCAGTTGATGACTTTGCCCTTAGATATACCTTGCTCTCATATGGCTGTCGGAGATATGTGCCGACAGTTAATGACCCTCACCGAGTTGCGACGTAGAGTAATAGATGATGAGATTACATCCGACCATATATTGCCCGAGCGCTTCCTGATAGACAGATTTGGCTCGGTGGAAAGCTACGCACGACATTTTGGGGATTTCACCTCATCAGAGGATCAGTGGCATTTGCCCAGAGTGGATGTACTCGTGATGTGCGTAGTGGCGTATATGTACATGCCATGGTATATGGACGAGATGGACATTGGTGTCATCATGGAAGTGAGAGCTCTCAAGGAGGGTCATACCATTATCCCGATGACCGTGGTGGAGACGTTGAGGTCGGCCACATTTTGTAGCATTTACCCTGCAGGGGTCTTTACAGGTAGTTCGGTCATATTATACGTGTGGTTTATGTCACACTTGAGACCGATTGACACTTTCCATTGACACGGGTACTACTTTACCCATGATATAGCTATGTCTTACTCCTTTCAGCCATCGGAGTGTACAAACGCTATGTTTTGGTCGGTCTTCTTAGCAGGGATCAGAGATCCGTTTGGCATCCTGCCGTGTTCAGGGCTCAACTCACCCTATAGGGCTCAGCTCACCCTATAGCTTTATTACTCACGCTCCTAGAATGGATTATCTCCCTCTGGCTGGTTTGAGGGGCATGACTACCTACCACCTATTGGCCGTGTTGTCATAGTTTGACCAGTTCCAGGACTTTAATCCTTTTTGTGGGGTGTTAGGTCAGCGTTTAGCTTCTCGCCACTTGTCAGCAGAGGACCAATTCAGGGTGTATGCCTGTTGGGATCAGCCTGAGATAGCTACTTTTTATGTTAGCCATCCGGGCTGTTCGCCAGAGTATTCTACGTGGATGGAGACAAAGACTTCATCGGTTGCGGCAATATCCACAGTGTCGGGTATTGATTCAGATGGTGGAGAGCCCATGGAGGACGTTGATTCCCACACCGAGGTGGAGCCATTCACTAGGTTACCAGCAGCTCTTGTGGATTCTCCTAGTACTAGCACTGTTTTGATCCAGCATTCAGCACAGTATTTCGAGCAGAGTCTTTATCTGATTACCTTTAAGAGGGATCAGGCTAGAGCCCTAATATTGACAACTATTGATGGGAGAGATGCCGGTCTTTTAGAGAGAGACGAGGCATTAACACATTGAGATGCTGCTATTGAGGAGCGGGACAAGGCCAGATCAGCTAGATATGTCGTGATAGTTGAGCGGGATGTCACTATATCTGCCCGTGATGTCGCCGTTACAGATAGTACCAAAGTGAGGTCCCTTACTATTGGCATGATCGCAGAGATGAATACATATATTGATGAGCACCGCGTCACCATGCAGATGGCTGTAGATCTGTTATCTCATGTGGATACCCTTGTGCAAGAGACCACATCACTACCTACTTCTTCTGAGAGAGATGCCATGTTGGGCTTGATAGCTAGCATATACATTGATTTGTAGATGGTTTTATTTTCCTGCACAGATTAGCTTAGCCATTTTGTCATGTACAGTTCATATAGTATATATCAAACATCATTATATATAGCAGGGAAATATATTTTTTGATCACTCCCTTTTAGTTATGCCTTGTTGCTTGCTTAATATTTGCTTGTTTCTTCAGGGCTTGTGATCTAGATGTATTCTGAATTCCTCCTTGATGGATGGACATTGAGTTGTCTCTGGATATTTCAGAATGGATCGTTGATCTGTGTGTTTTCCCTATCATTTTTGGTGTCTTGGGACTGGTTTTTGTATGGAGATGTGGAGAGGAGTGTGACTTTCCTCTCCGAGATTGACCGCACCACAAATAGTCGCCAATACTCCTATTTAAGAAGAGCCCAGTTAGTTCCATCTATTATGAATTGGTATTTCTCTTTGAGGAACAATCGCAACTTAGATGGTCACCGATCCTCCCATTTAGGGGGAGGTCAGGTAGTTCCATCCCTTTGGTCTGAAGCCGATGAAATGTGGTGGATTGAAGGTTGTTCCTAGTACCGCTGACAAGTGTTTGTGTTTCGGTAGGGGGTTAGACCAAACCATGATTGGCTACCTATATACTACTATTGAAGAGGAGATCAGGTCTGTGTAGTTCAAACCTGGTGTAAGAGGTTCAACGCTGTATATGGAAAAAGAGGGTGTAGAGATATTTTTGTTGTTTTTGTTTTTGTAAGGAAAAAGGGTGTAGAAATATTTTTGTTATTTTTGTTTTATTGCGACCGAGCCATATAAAATATGGCTATCTACGTACTCCCGTGTATCACGGAGATCAGCTCAGCGTAGTTCGCCCCATGTTCAGGACGGTTTACAGCTAATGAAAAGTTTGATCCCATGTTCAGGACAAATTACAGGCGAGAAAGTTTAATCCCATGTACAGGACAAACTGCGGGTGTGAAAAGTCTTATCCCTAGTGGGGTAAAACTACGGGTGTGAAAGGTTCAATCCCTGGTGGGATAACCGGAGTTGGGTAAGGGTTCAAAACCAAGTGAAGAGAAAGATCTAGCGATCCACAATCAGGCTGCTGGTTAGAAAATGTGTGTTGGTCCTTGATGGGGCAGATGAGTGTGAAAAAAGGTTATATGTAGTGAAGGGTTAGAAAACCTGAAATGACTAGGGATCTGGTGATCCAAAACCAGGTTGTTTGCTTGATGGTAACCTCAGACATAGTACCATTTTACGGTGTCCGACTTGATAAGCTGTGGAAATTCATCGCCGTCCATTTCCTGTAATCTGAGAGCACCTCCTGTCAATACCTCCTTGACAATAAACGGGCCTTCCCAGTTCGGGGGAAATTTTCCCTTAGACTGATCTTGGTTGTCAATAATCTTTTTCAATACCAAGTTGTGTTGTTTAAACTGCCGTAGCTAGACTTTTCTGTTGTAGGACCTCGCGATCCTTTGTTGATATAACTGACCATGTAAGATAGCAGCGGCTCGCCTTTCATCTATTAGAGACAATTGGTGATACCTATCTTGTACCCATTGGTCTTCATCCAGCTGAGCGCCTATCAACACTCTGAGGGATTCCATTTCCACTTCTATGGGGAGCACTGCTTCCATCCCATAGGTTAATGCGTAGGGGGTTGCCCCAGTAGAAGTGCGCATTAATGTTCTGTAGGCTAACAAAGTCAGAGGCAATAAGTCAGGCCACCCTTTGTGGTTAGCAGACATCTTCTGTAAGCTCTTCTTGATGTTTTTGTTAGCCGCTTTAACAACATCATTCATCTTTGGACAGTAGATGACGGAGTTAAGACGTTTTATGTGAAATTTACTGCACAACTCCTCCATCATTTTGTTGTTGAGGTTCTTAGCATTGTCTGATACAATTACCTTTGAATGTCCATATCGACAAATGACATTATTTCTGATGAAAGCAATGATGACTTCTTTAGTAACCCTGGGGAAGGATGCTGCTTCTACCCATTTGGTGAAGTAGTCGATCATGGTGAAGATAAACCGATGCCCATAACTGGCTTTGGGATCGATGGGCCCGATCACGTCCATTCCCCACATTGAGAAGGGCCAAGGCTAACTCATATTATGGAGCTCCCTCGGAGGGGTGTGGATAGCATTCCCATGAATCTGGCACTGATAATATCTCATGACCTGAATTTCACAGTTAACCTTGAGAGAGAGCCAGTAATTCCCTATTCTGAGGATTTTCTTAACAAGTAGGGGGCCACTCATGTGTGGGCCACATACTCCACCATGGATCTCATCCATGAGCCTCTGAGCTTGGTCCTTGTCCAGACATCTGAGGAGACCTAATCCTGTATCTCTTTTATAGAGTGCATCTCCGCTCAGGTAGAATTTCATAGCCAGTCAATGGATCCGTCTTCTTGCAGCCGGGCTCACCTCAGCGGGTGTAGATCCATCTTGCAAGTACTCCTTGATATGCTGATACCAAGGGTGTTGGATGAGAGGTAGCTCATCCGATACTTCTCCAATGTAATTCCCATAGGCTAGAGCCTTTTGTTGGGCAAATGTGAGGGTTGGCATGTCTTCCTTGTCATGTATGTTGATCAAGGAGGCCAAGGTTGCTAGTGCATCTGCAAAATCATTCCTATTCTGAGGAATGTGGAGGAAGGATATTTCTTCAAACTCCGAAGCCATCTGTAGAACCTACCAATGGTAAGGCTGCAAGTGTAGACCTTTGGTATGGGAGATTCCTGTGGTTTGTCTGATTACCAACTAGGAACCTCCAAAGAGAATTTACAGTCTGATGCCCATTGATTGGGCAAGTTTTAGCCCCATGATAGAGCTTTCATACTCAGCTATATTGTTGGTGTTGGCAAACTACAATTTGACGGCGAGAGGATGCTGCTCCCCCGTAACATATACTAGAACTGCTCCAGCCTCATAACCTTCCATATTTACAGCTCCATCAAAACACATTTGCCATGATTGGCGTGCATCGTACTGATGGTGTTGTTGAATTTCCATTACCCCCTCATCGGGGAAGTATGTCTCCAAGGGTTTGAAATCCCCTGAAGGTGCGGCGGCCAGTTGATATGTAATTCCTTGTCCTTTGATGGACTTTTACGTCACATAGACGATGTAAAATTGTTATAGGATCAACTACCATCTGGACAGCCTACAATTCAACATGGGTTTACTTAACACGTACTTGAGAGGATCCATGCGGGATATGAGATGGGTTGTGTGACCATGGAGGTAATGCTGTAACCTCATGGAAGCCCATGCTAAAGCACAACAAGTCTTCTCAATCAGAGTGTACTAGTGTTCATTGCTACTGAATCTTTTGCTGAGGTAGTAGATAGCTCACTCTTGGCCTCTATCATCTTTCTGTCCCAGCATGCAACCCATGGTATTGTCACTTATTGATAGGTACATGAACAGGGGAACATCATCCCTGGGTGGTACCAAAACATGAGCTTTTACTAGCTGCTCTTTGATTGTAAGGAAGGCCTTCTGGCACTCATCATTCCATTTCATGGAGGAGTTCTTCCTTAATAACTTGCGAAGCAGTCAGCAAAGAAGTACATCTTATATTGAGCAGTATTGTCAATGAGAATGTGGATAAATGGCACGGGAAAGCTATCTTTAAGGTAAGCTTTATTTAGATCCCGGTAATCCACACAAACTCACACCTTTCCTCCTAGTTTAGGCACGGGGACTATGATTGATAGCCATTCAGGGTATGTAGACGCCATGATGATGCCTGCTTGAAATTATTTCACAATTTCCTCTTTAACCTTTAAACTCTACTTAGGTTTTAATTGCCTGAGCTTCTACCTGACTGGCTTGAATCCCTCTTTGATGGGGAGGCGATGAATGACAATGTCAGTGGAAAAACCCACCAAGTTTTCATGAGACCATGCAAACACATCCTGGAATTGGGTTAATAGTGTAACCATGTCATTCCTTTGGTTTGGAGTGAGGTCTATACCAATCTGGATTAGTTTAGGGCTTTCTAAAGTTCCAAGATTGAATGAAGTGGTTTGATCAAGGTTGGGTTTGGGTTTGTCTTTGACCCATTCTTTGATCTCCTGAGGTATCTCAATGTCCTCTTGTATTTCCATCAAGTCTGAGTCCAACTTTTCATCAAAGTTACAATCCTTGTGGAGAAAAGGCACCTTATCAGAAAGTATAGGCACATCTAAATTTAGAGTCCTGAAACAAAATATGTTTTCACTTAAAATATATGAAACTGTTCAATCATACAAAGTGTTAGAATGTACTGACAAAACAACTGCTAATACTATACAGAAAAGTTAGCAATTATTAATATCTACAGGGCAGAAGGAGTTTCTGCCCGTTTTACCCTTGTCAACCAATGCAAGGAGTGCTGCTCCAATTGTCAAGGGTGAAGTCCTGATGGACTGCAGTGATGGAGGGGTTATCATCATCCTCCTTCTCCCGAATGATGACCATTACGTCTGGGCAATCATCGTCTAGGGTGTATCTATTTGTGTGCTCATCATGGACAATGACGCGTATGTTTGACATCATCCGGGCGATGTCTTGTTTACGTCTCCGCTCCTCTTCTTCCACTTTTGGATTTGGAACTAGGACTTCTTTCTCTTTTACTGGTATCGATTTAGGAAATAACATGGCCATTACATGGGTCGGCACCTTTACTGGAGACCGTACAGGCTCAGGAACTGTAGGTGGAGATAATCGCCGTGTGGCTAAAGCTAAAGGAATCTGTTTGTGCTTATGAGGATTATTGTGACTAGAACTAGCAGTATAGCCTAGTTCGGCTGTCCCTGTTTGACTGGGACATTGAATGGGACGCTTGATGCCCTGAATATCTTTGCCCAACCCCTGTCCAGGTTGATATCCCAATGACATCATTTCTTGAGTGGCCGACATTACTTCGGCAGAAATTTGGGGTATGAAAGGTGGCACCCCAATAGGATGGTAGTGAGTATTGCTCACTTCCAGGGCATGAAAACTGACCGGCTCAACTTCTGAATTGATGCTGATGAGTGGTATGTCACCTTGTTTAGGACATTCCGGCTCAGCGTTGACAGTTACTAGGTTGTTGTTGATAATGTATTTAAGTTGTTGGTGAAGAGTGGATGGGACTGCCCCGACCATGTGAATCCTCGGTCTTCCCAAAAGCAGATTGTATCCTGTATCTATTTAAGAACGTGAAAAGACATGCATAATGTATGTGGACCAATCTCCACTGGCAGTTCAATCTCTCCAACAGAGTTTCGTCGGGATCCATCAATAGCTTTGATAGCCGTATGGCTGTTTCAGATCCGATTGAGATTGATGTTCATCTTCACCAAAGTGGCATAAGGACAGATATTCAGAGATGAACCTCCATCTATCAAGTCTCCTCCCACCATGTATCCGGAAGATAAAATCGCTATGTGTGACGGTTTGCAATGACCAGTCCCTTCGGGAGGTATATCGTCATTAGTGAAGGATATCACATTGTTGTTGAAAATGTGATCCACCATATGTTGGAATTTCTCAACATCTATTGGCTTAGGCAGTTAGGCTTCTACCAAAACCCTGAGTAAGACCTTCCTGTGATCTTCAGAAGAGAAAACCAAGTCCAATATGGAAATTTGATATGGAGCTTCTCTTAAGCTTAAAACCACCTTGGTTATGGCCCATAGTACAGAGAAATTCTTCCACTTTTTCCATGGGAATCTTCCCCTTTGACTTGATGGTAGGCTTCATCACCCGTTGGGGAAGATATAGTGGATTATCCTTTGATACTGCAGCAGTTATGTGCGATGTGGATCCTTCAGCCCTCCATAATTCCATGAAACATTCTTTAGGCTGACAATAGGATATTATGGCCTGCATGATAACATAATGGGCTCTGGCGCAACCACTTTCAAAGGATTGTCAATCCCCTTGAGTTGAATTGGTTGGATTATATGTGAGGGAGTAACTAAATCTGTCTCATCAGATATGACTGCTACGACTTCCTTCCACTTCGTAGGAAACACGTCCTCACTCTCCAATACTACAACATCATCGTCTGCCATCTGCAGGACACCACTGTCAATTAAATTCTAAATAAGGTGGTGGAGTGCCTAGCATTATTCTGTGCTGTGACTGTGAGATTGGGAATGATATTGGCACACTCCATGGAAATCAAATCGTCTTGAACGCGGGCTGATAGGAGGTAGCGGATTTGTGATTCTTCCTTCAATTATTAGCATCTGTAGTATTTCTTCCATCGGTTGGCCTAGGTATGTAAATTCCCTTTTGTCGGCAAAATCCCGACGAGCTTTAGCACTTGTTCTTTTTGCAATTTTATCCTCCAGTGTTTCATTTTTTGGAGTATGCGATGGAATGTTCGTAACAAAAGCAAGGAGACTGGCATGCTCCTGACCAAATAATTGGCGTATGACTTGGTGATGATGGACCACCAGTTCTGCTAATTGGTTAAGTTGCTCACGCAGAGCATTCATTTTCCGTTCCATTGTGAACTGGAACTTTGCATAATCCCACTTGTCTGCACCATCCTTGCTGGTCTGGGAAGATTCACCATTAAAATTGGAACTCTGTCCACTGCTCCAATTAATCATATTAAACTCTTCTTCTTTGTGTTGAGGAAGAGGGTTGTCTTGCACATGGGGTTTATCGAGCTTGGTGACCATAATCTCACCGCTATCGACCAAATCCTGAATATTGTGTTTTAAGGCCCAACAATCTTGAGTATCATGTCCCAGTGCCCCGACATGATAAGCACACTTCCGAGTAGCATTGAAACCCCTCCCATTCGGGTTGGCTGTTTGAAGAAGATGAGTAATTTTCTTCTGAGTGGTCAGAAGATTGAGAATGTTCTTGAGTGAGTCCCCCAGGGGTGTGAACACTTGAGTGCGTCTGACTTCTCCACCTTTAGGTAATGGAGGGTTTGAAGACTGTGCTTGAAAGGGAGTGTAATTTCTCCTTTGGATATACATATTTTGACTGCCTTTCTGACCTTGTAGTAATAAGGAAACGTCCTCCTATTTCTTTTTATGGACCCTCTAGGGGTTGTTCCCATAATTTCTGAACGGGATGTGTTCTGCAATAGCTTTGAGGGTAGCTAGGGCTTGAATTTTTCCTGACATCAATCCCATCTCAGCCATCTCCCCATGCTTAATCATTTCAGAGAATGGTTTGCCAATACTGGCTAAAACTCTCTCTTAGAAAGGAGCTTCTTGTATGTCTATAAAGGTCATAACCATTTTTGACTCATCCATAAAGGGAACAACTTAAGCAGCAAGGCGCCTCCACCTTTGAGCATACTCTCTAAAAGATTCATTGGTTTACTTCCTGACTTTAGTAATTTGGTACCGGTCAGGGGCCATTTGAGACTGGAAGTTGTACTGAGTGAGGAAGGCATGAGCTAGCTCCTCCCAGCTATGGATCTTTGAATTGTCTAATCTGGTATACCATAATCAGGTTTCTCCAGTTAGACTTTTCTGGAAGAGCTGCATTCTGAGCTTCTCGTCCTCGGCATACGATCTGAGTTCTCCAATGAATACCTTTAAATGGGTGTAAGGATCTCCTAACCCGTCATACTTTTCACTGTCAGGAGTCTTGAACTTCTCTGTATAATGCACACCAGGGAATATACAAAGGTCTGCATATGAAACACTCCCATGTGCTCCAATCCCTTTGATAGAATGAATGGACTCTTCCATTTGGAGGACCTTCTTTCTGATATCACTGGTGTCTAGATCTTCTTTGAGATGGGTGATATCATGAATTTTGTTGGTTGTATCCAACTGGAGCTCAGGTACTGGAATGGCTTTATCCAGACCTTGGGTTCCTCCTTGTGCAGAGGATTCAGTATGTATGGGTATCCTTGTACCCTGAGTAGATTGGTGTAGTTCTTTAAGCAGAACAACCAAATCTGTGATTTATTTACTTAATCCGTCGAATTCTTCATGGGAAACAGAATTAAGATTAGCCTGGTCAGATGAAGACATAATTGGCTGTAGGCTCATGGCCTTTTTGGACTTTAACCGGGTAATAGGTTCGATTGCTTACCTGCGAAAAACTAACGTAGTTTAGTTTTAGGGAATGTATAAATGTTTACATGCTATATGATGTATCTATTTTAGGAGTATATCCTGCAGCACAGATGTTAGCTGTTTGTAATACAGGATAGCATGTTAATACTTAAATATTCATGTACACATATTTCTTCATATTTTCCATTACATTGAGATTGATATGGAATGAAATTACGAGTAATTTGAAATGGGAAAGTAAGAAGAGACTTTCCTCCGCGTTTGGTTTATCAGAGGCTGACCTATCTTAGGTTACTCTCACGACTTTTTGGCATGAAGGTTCCCAAATCATCGCAATTTACTCGACAGGAAGTTAATCCGGTCTTTCAACTGGAGCGAATTTGGGTGGTGCCTTTCCTGAGCCTCGTTGGAATTAGTCTTCCTGCGAGTCCAGTAATCAAAAATCGACAGGATAGCCTCCTGATAGAGGAACCACACAACATACATTCACATACAACGTGTCTCACCGTTTATGAAAATGATGACATTTGCGAAATATCACAAGCAGATATAGTGTAAAACATTAAGTACAGTAAGTAAATGCATTCGTACACATCCATCAAATACAAATGCAACATCCACACACAAGCATATAACAGTTTTGAAAAGCTTGTAATAGCGGCTTAAGTCCTCTTACTGGCGTCCCTAGTAGAGTCGCCACCTGTCGACGTCGGGACTTTATTTGTCCCTTTTCTGTTCTTGTTCTTTGGTGTTCTAATGTTAGGTGAGATTTGTTTGAAAAAATAAGTTGTGAAAAGTTCCGACATTTATATGTCGACGATTTAACTGTAAGAGTCACCAATTGCTTTTTTAAATGGTTGTACCAACACAACCGAGAAAAGGTTTGCTCATTGACCCAGTGATGTGACACTGCTAAATGGGTCTGTGAAACCGAGATTCATTAGGGTCCGGGGACTTGCTTATGCAGAGGGAAGGTGTTAGCTACCCCCCGACATCCGTGTTACCACTGTAACCACCACTTTTCAATAAACTGTTATATGAATATGTGTGTGTGTGTGTGGGTCAATGTGCAGTTATTTGGAAGTAGTGATATGCCTCGTTTGCACCTATACAAAAGGTTTGAATTTTGTAAAAAAGTTCAGTTTTAAACAAGATATAGCAATGATGTTTTGTAAAAAGATGTTTTTTCAAACCCTTATGCTCAATAGTAATTGAGGCCTTTGATACTTCCCTTTTATTATGTGTTCAGCTTGATTGCTTTTATTTTTGAGATGCGAAACATCTTCGAGAAAATAATGTACAAAGTAGTGCCGAATTCCTTGTGGGCATTAGAGCCATCTAAGGAAATTCAAACACTGCGAATAATTTGCAGGCTGCTTACAGTTGAAAATGTCCATCATAGGAACCGAATCTCGATTCAGTAGACTGAATCTGTGATCACATGATTCCTAGGCTCACATGATGCTGCAATTTATATGAAAGCAATAAGCAGTTATATATATAAAAGCTGTAAATATATATATACAGACTTGATCAACCACCACGAAGCACCTCCATGGGGGATTGGAAATGTAAATATATAAAAGCGTTAAATATATATATATATATATATATATATATATATATATATATATATATATATATATATATATATATATATATCTGTGTGTGTATGTGTGTGTGTGTGTGTGTGCAAACAATCAACCACCAAGAAGCATCTCCATGGGGGATTGGAAAATATAAATAAAGCAATAAAATGATCAACCGCCTTGAAGTAAACTCCAGGCGGAACGAAATGTAAAGAAAGAAATAAAAACGATCAACCGTCACGACTAAACTCCAGGCAGGATGAAATGTAAATAAAGCAGTAAAAGGTCACAAAGTAAACTCCAGGCCTGACATAAATGTAAATATATATATATATATATATATATATATATATATATATATAAAGGATCAAGTGCATACCCCTTATCTTACTCACCCGTGCTCACCCCCCTTTAGCGATGGACCTGGCAACGGTTTCGATCATGCAATTGTCGTCTATACTTTTAGCGACGGATAACATATAGCGTCGCTAAAAGTATAGACGACTGCTGTATGACCGAACCGTCGCCGGGTCCGTCGCTAAAGGGGGTGAGCACGGGTGAGTAAGATAAGGGGTATGCACTTGATCCGGACCGTATATATATATATATATATATATATATATATATATATATATATATATATATATATATAAGCAGTAAACGCATCGGATGTAAAATCCCGGCTCAATCAAACAGAGTTTGATAGCAACAACATATATATAAGTATTTATATATATATAAAAGTAGTAAACTCTCCGGATGTAAATATAGGCTCATCGAACAAAGTTCGACAACAGTATATATATATATATATATATATATATATATATATATATATATATATATGTATGTATTTATATATGTATATAAGCAAATAAACGCTTCGGACGTGAGTCCAGGCTCAATCGAGGCATAACTCGATAATGTTAGTCCATATATATATATATATATATATAATATACAAAAAGAAATAAAAGTCACGGACCGAAGTCCGGGCATACACACGCTACACGACTCTCAACGTGAAGAACTGTGTGTGCAAAGATGAAGAGTAATGCTTTAAAGTGTTTAAGAAGGCTTACAATGGACTACCAAAGAAGACTTCAATGACTTTAAATGGATGAACACTCGGCTCCCGCCGGTAAATATATAAAAATATATAAGCTCACAAGTGTCTAAAATGATAAAGCACTCAGTTTATAGTGTGTATAGAGCAAATTGGACAGTGCTTCCTCGCCTTTTCTTCTCTCAAAATGGCTGCCCCAAGCTCTCTATTTATAGAGGGGGGGAGTCGCAGGTGTACCTGCGACAGCCCGGGGTTCCCCGGGTTTCGTGGGTCCCATCGTCTAGAAGTACGTGCACTCGTGTATTGGGTAAAATATATATAGTAATGAGTAGAGTATCGTTCCCACAGAGACAAAGTAGTAAAAATTTAACCTTACAATTATTAATTTCCTATTAATCCTAATTTTATTAAACTATTCAATTCAATGATTAAAATTATAGAAACTAAATTAAGCAACAAATAAACTACCACAAAACAACCACAAATATCAAAATCTGGAATTTCAAGTAATTAATGGAGAATTAGACTTATGATTTCACCATAAGCTTCACTCTGATTTTCACACTTTTATTTCAATTCAATTTACTATCCCAGTTTATTAATCAAGAATACGAATGTAGTATTAGCCACCTCTCGATACACTAATATCGTATTAACTTAAATCCACAATTTAGATAGAAACAAGTTAAACACCTTAATCAACTAACTCACTATATCTCTATGTGAATTTTAATTAAAGAAGGTTTAAGATTAAGTTCTCTATCCGATTACATGCGATGTCAAGCATATCTCTACCTTAACATTCATCAAGATTCTACTATTTACAAAATTCATTAACACACGCTATATTAACTAAGTCTAGATTCGAATATCCTCTCTCGATTCCATACAAATTCACAAAGAATTATTGATCAGGCAATTCATAAATTCAAGCTCAAATTAATATACATAAACTGGAAAATAGCTTATTGAACTGGAAATCAAAGTTTACAAAATCATCGATTTGCTTAAAGATCCACCATAAGCCTAAAAAGTGAATTAGTTCATTATAAATGAAATAACTACTAAATATTTCAAATATAACATTTTTTCAATTACAAATAAAAGTCTAAGATGAAGAACAGTGAGAAACACCCTTCACGTAGCCTAGAATTGCAATTATCTCAAAAATCTCCTCAAAATACTCCTCCAATGCTTGCTCTAAAAACTAGAATTCCCCTTCGTAATCTGCCTTGTGTGTTGTTTAATTTGTTGTTAATTGAGTAATAGATGTCCAACACACAAGTCATAGTCGAAATTCTCTGCTAATTAGAGTCTATATGCTATAAAATACTCAAAATCGTATCCCAGCAAAGTTCCAAACACAACATGAGACTACATCAGTCGAGACCCCCCGCCCTGGCAGGGGTCTGTGCCTATATTGAGCCCGCCCCGGTGGGCACCCATTCTGCTAAGGTTTTTTCAAGACCCCCCGCCCCAGCGGGGCCCCAGCGGGGGTATACAAGCCAAATAGGCCCGCCCCGGCGAGGGTTTATTCTGTTGAGTGACTTTGCTTCCTTCATGAATTCTTCTAGAAATGCTCCCAATTGACTCCAAATCTTGTTAAATGCCACAACGACCACTCTACACATAAAAGAACACAAAAACAAATAAAAACAAACATGAACTCAAGAAAAAAGCAACAATTAAGTGTGAAATGGTCAACGATTCGTGGATAGGAAATCCACTTATCAGTGTGCAATGTGATGCCCGTTTGAACTTTTAGAACTTCAATCTGGGCATTCGATCGAGGTTTTTAACACCTTTTTCGACATGCTGCTGTCGAGAGCTACACAATGACATGAGATTAGAGGTTGTATGAAGTCAGGAAGATGGGGCCATGCCCTTGGTCTTCAAGCTTCAAATTTTATCCGGTGTGCTGTCTTGTGCAGTAGTCACTCGGGATTGGCACTCTTTAGTTCTTGTAGAAAATTATTGTGTATGTATGTATGAATGTTGATACATCACAAAGTGGGATTTGGATGGCAAAATGACGGTTATGCCCTTCACCAGGGTTATATCCGGCTTGAGCTGATTTAGCAATCATTGCTCAGGATTATCTCTGAGATTGAATTGCTGCAGGTGTTGACCGTCCTCAGTGTTGTTTTTGAGATGTACTTGACTTCCCGGGGTTATCTTCGGACTTCGAAAATAAGTGCCTCGGGGTCATTGGCGAGTGTTTGAAGCTGATTGCATGGGTTTGAAACAAGTATTTCTGGGGTTATTTCCGGAACTGCATGCCTCGGGGTTGTCTCTGAGGTTGACGTTGTCTTTCTCGGTGTTGTTTCCGGGACTGAGACTGAGTATCTTGGGGTTATCTCTGAGATTTCTGGTATTTGAACTCCATTCCTCGAGGTTATCTCTGAGGTTGAAGCTAAAACTCCCGGTATTGTTTTCGGGGTTGAGGTTGAAACTTCCAGTGGTATTTTCGGGACTGAGATGGATGCCTCGGGGTTATCTTCGAGATGGTAGTACTGAATATCCCAGGGTTGTCTCTGGGATTGAACTGAACTGTCTTCCAGAGTTATCTCTGAAAGACGATTCTCCCCTCCTGCAATGTTAGTAAAAGGTATTCATAAAATTTCGAGTGTCTACAACTATAGAAATTCACATACCCCAGCAATCTAGAATTTTGTTAACAACAACACCAAGCATGCATTTCATGATTCTACCAATATAAACATTATATAAAATTAACTTTTAAGGATCAAAAACCATGTTTTTACCCATTCCTTCAAATTTCAATACTTTTAGCGAATTCAATCACCAAATCTTTGTTTCGTAACCAATTTACACCATTTTAATTATGTTTTTATCGTTTCTGAATGTATTAACATAATCTATAATCAATTTCCAGATTATATCAACGATTAAACATAAAATTTTGGACTTAATTAAACCATTTCATATATATAACACTGTTATTGAAAGCTTCTTCTTCAAACCAATTTCCATGAATTTGATCACTAACATAAGATTATAGATGACAACTAATAGGTTTAACAAAATTATACATACATATAATCAATATCTTAAGCAACAATTCAACAAAAATTCTAATTTCAGAGAATAGAAATTACAAAACTACAAGTTAGAATTAGGAATAGATTACACCTTTAATCCTTGTTTTATATTAGCAAAGATGACAACAATCCTTTCCAAAAACTCCTCTTCTCCAACTCTCAATTCTCTGTAATTCTCTCTAGTTTTTCTTCTCTAACATTTGTTCTTAGTTTTTAGGAGAATACGAAATGTAACCTAACTGAGCGCTTAATAAACTGATAAACATGGGTTATCAATTTATTCAAGCCAAAAGACTCAGCTGCTATATTAACCAAAAGCCACAAGGCTTTGTTTGGTTTGCACAAAACTCCCCCCTTCTAATTTATTTGTATAACACTTATATTATATACTTCCTTGTCACACCATTATTTAATTAATTTTAATAACTTACAATTAAAATTATAATTTCCAAAACAATTATATTTAAGCTTAACAAATTATTACATATCTAATTTAATTATTAAATTAAACTAGAACATCATTTTATTTAATTTAATTATTTTCTTAAATATTAAAGAATTTATTTAATTTCATTATTTCATTAAATTAAATCTTCAAATAATAAAATTACCATTCATTACTTTAGTTAACATACATACTTAACTAAATTATTATTCCACAATTTCAGCAATTGTTTATTTATCTCAATAAATAAATTAATTAAAATATTTATTTAATTCAATAAATATTTTTAAATTATATAAAAATTCTTGGTCGTTACATCCTTCCCTCCTTAAAAGGATTATGTCCCCAAAATTATGACTCAATAAATTCATTCGTTATATTCTTCCCTCCTTAACAGAATTCTGTCCCCAGAATCGCTATACAAGATTAAACAAATAACTGAGAATAATTTTTCATCATAACTTCTTCAAGTTCCCATGTAGCCTCTTTAGAATTGTGGTTCCTCCAGATTAACTTAATAGAAGGTATCACTTTTTTCCTTAGTACTTGCTCTTTACTGTCAATAATCTGAACATGGACTTCTTCATATGACAAGTCTTTTTCAAACTGCAATGGTTCATATTCTATAACATGCTTATAATCAGACTTATATGGCCTTAACACTGAAACATGAAAAATGTTATAAATATGTTCTAATTCCAAAGGTAAAGCTACCTCATAAGCCACTTCACCAACTCGTCGTAGCACTTCAAAAGGTCCTATAAATCTAGGGCTTAATTTTCCCTTTTTACCAAACTGAATTTTCCCTTTTCAGGGAAAAACTTTCAAGAAAACAAAACTACCAACATCAAATTCCCGATTTTGTCGGTGTTGATCAGCATATTTCTTTTGCCTATCCTGTGCGGCTATCAATCTTGCCCGAATCACCTTGATGATCTCGACAGTTTGTTGTACCAATTCTGGACCTAGTAGTTGACGTTCATCAACTTAATCCCAGCATAATAGAGTTCTGCATTTTCTACTGTACAATGCTTCGTAAGACGGTATGCCAATACTCGCGTGATAACTATTATTATAGGTAAATTCAACCAATGGTATATGGTCATCCTAATTTCCTTTAAAATCCATAATGTATGCTCTGAGCATATCCTCCAGTGTCTGGATGGTCCTCTCACTTTGTCCATCGGTTTAAGGATGATACACTGTGCTCATTCTCAACTACGTTCCAAGCATTCTTTTAGGCATTTCCAGAAATTTGATGTGAAACGTGGATCTCTATTTGATACAATGGACACCGGAACACTGTGTCTTGAAATAATTTCATTCACGTTCAGTTTTGCCAACCGATCTAGGTTAAATCTAATCTTAATTGGAAAAAAGTGTGTCGACTTCATCAATCGATTGACAATCACCCAGATTACATCGTAACCTTGTTGAGTCGTTGGAAGACCTACCACAAAATCTATTGTGATATGCTCCCATTTTCATTTCGGTATTTCTAACGGTTGTAACAATCCACTTAGCCTTTGATGTTCAGCTTTAACCTTCTGACACATTAAGCATTTTGCCACACATTCAGCATCATCATTTTTCATATTCGACCACCAGAAATGATGTTTGAGATCCTGGTATATTTTCGTACTTCCAGGGTGAATCGAATATCGTGTGTTATAGGCCTCATTCAAAATTTCCTCTTTAATTTCCAATACTAGCGGAACCCAAATTCTTCCTTCAAATCGAAGTAACCTTTATGAATCAACATTAAATTTGTTTTCCTCACCTTTAGACACTTTTCTCCTTATCTTTTCATAATTTTTATCTTGAAGTTGTGCGTTCTTTACTTTATCCACCAACATTGAACTGTTTCCTATCTGGAATAATTTTTCATCTTATTCTGTCGGATATTTAATTTCCAACTCCATCTTGGCCATTTCTTCTACAAGTTTTTCCTGAGCAGTCAACATCATTAATTTCTCCCGTCCCTTTCTACTTAAGGCATCAGTAATAACATTCACCTTTCTGGGATGATATAAAATCTCGCAGTCGTAGTCTTTAATCAACTCCAACCATCTTCTCTGTCACATATTCAAATCTTTCTGTGTAAAGATATACTTCAGACTTTTATTGTCTGTATATATCTCACACCTCTCTCCATAAAGATAGTGTCTCTAAATCTTCAGGGCAAACACCACCGCAGCTAACACCAAATCATGAGTCGGATACTCTTTCTCGTAATCTTTAAATTGACGTGATGCATACGCAATAACCCTGCCATTCTGCATAAGTACACAGCCTAGTCCTTTATACGATGCATCACTATATACCATAAAATTCCCTGTATCATCAGGCAATGACAACACAGGTGCTGAACTTAATCTCCTCTTTAATTCTCAAAAACTTTCCTCACACTTCTCCGTCCAAACAAACTTAACTGCCTTCCTAGTTAAATTCGTCAGCTGAGTTACGATCTTGGAAAAGTCTTGAATAAAACGTCTGTCGTACACTGCCAATCCCAAGAAACTTCTTACTTCTGACGGTGTCTTTGGCTGATCCCAATTTTTTACAGCTTCAACTTTTGATGGATCTACCGAGATTACGTCCTTGTCACTGACGTGCCCAAGAAACGGTACACGTTTAAGTCAAAACTCATATTTCGAGAACTTAGCATACAATTTCTCTTTCCTCAATGTCTCCAACGTCATCCTTAAATGTTCAACATGTTCCTCCTTAGTCTTGGAATACACCAATATATCATCAATAAACACCACCACAAATTTATCTAAGAATGGTTTAAACACCCTATTCATCAAATTCATGAATGCTGTAGGTGCATTGGTTAAATCAAATGACATAACCAGAAACTCGTAATGACCATACCGAGTTTTGAAAGCCGTTTTTGGTACATCCTCTGGGCTCACCTTCAGCTGATGATAACCACTCCTCAAATTTATCTTTGAGAAATATCTCGCTCCCTTCAGTTGATTGAACAAGTCATTGATTCTCGATAATGGATACTTATTTTTATTGTGACCTTATCCAATTCTCGGTAATCAATACAAAGCCGCATCGATCCATCTTTCTTCTTAACAAACAACATCAGTGCTAGATATACTTCTTGTCTAGTAATTCTTGCAACTGCACCATCAACTCCTTTATCTCTACTGGGGCCATTCTGCATTGGGCTTTAGATATTAGGGCCGTTCCTGGCACTAAATCAATCACAAACTTAACCTCTCTATCTGGCGGAAGTCCAGGAAAATCGTCTGGAAATACGTCTACAAAATCCCTGATGACCGGTATCTCTTCTAACTTCGCACTCTTCTGTTGTGTATAGACTATGTAGGCTAAGTATCCTACATATCCTTATCTCAATAACTTCTTGACTTGCATCACCATCAGACAACTTGCTTGTCGAGGTGATTTGCTGCCATAAAACACCACCTTTGACGGAGTCATAAGGTTTACACATTTCCTTTGCCAATCAATTACTGTTCCGTAATTGAATAACCAATCCATTCCAAGTATAACATCAAACTCCCCAAGTTTAATTGGTATCAAATCTACCATCAACTCGTGACCCTTTATAACCACTCTACAATTCTTGTATATAAACCTAACATGAATCACTTCCCTATTCGAAATTGTGACGCCCCCAAAATAGGTATACATCACCCATCTTGGGTCGCCAGATACATGGTATTGGATACAAATATAAACTTAATTATACAACCGTCGTGTAATATACGACAATACATAAACTGAGAGTTTTAATAGGAATATTATCATCTAGACAATATCCACACTCAAAGGAGTCCTCATTACATTTATTGTCACACTATTTAACAGAATAGTGAGGACTACTAATGCTATCATCTGGACCGTCACTCCTTTTCCCGACTCGTCCCAGCTATATTCTCATTTCCTGAAGAGAACAGTGAAAGAAAGGGTGAGCTTAACTAGCCCAGTAAGAAATATTATGACTAATACAATGCAGAATAAATTATCAATAGTCTTCAACAATGTTAAACTGATAAAATACAATAGATATCAAGTTTAACTGCAGTGGAATAAGCAGTCCATTAGAAGAGTCAAGTAGAGCATGATATCTACTATCTTCTATGATTTAAAATGTTTTCATCAATTTTTATCACTGAGACTCAGCTTAATAAATAAACCACATCATCTAATCATCCCTGTATTACGAGCCAAGAATATTCATTAAATCATCAACGGTCATGACTATACCGAATAATCCCTGGTCATAATCATACCAAAAACTGTCCATCAATGCATTACAGGCCACTGAGGACTTTTACCACATCATTTATAACATTATAGGTCATGATTATACCGAATGATCCCTGGTCATAATCATACTTAGTCCATCTATGCATGTAAGCCAAAGATGACTTTCATTACAATATAAGCATGAGGATGATGACAATGACATAATAATTCAATAAAACAAGTTCAAGAATAAATTTTAAAGATTAATATGTTAATTTATCCTGAACTCAATAACGTCCAAATTGTTAACATGATACTGCTTTGTGGAGTAAAATTCAAGAATACTCAGAAGAATATTTCCACGAAAAGATACTAGATGAAGCGCAAATATCCAAGATATTCCACTAATTTCAAGGAATATAGAAGCCAAAACTTTAACCAACTGAGTATAATAGAATGTATGAAACTGCAAATGGATTTTCACCCGTCATGCGGTAATCCACGTATACAGATCATTTCCACAATTTAATAAGGAATGAATACAAAGGATCATTCACCATGCATGTGGTAATCCATATAGACAGGTTATTCCAATAGAATAATAAAGAATGGAATAACAGAAGGATTCACCATGCGTGCGATAGACTACACAGACAGATTATTTCCAACAGAATAATAAATAATGGAACCAGGTCATGCGTAACGCACAGACATGATATTCCGACAGAATAATAGATAATGGAACCAGGTCCGGCGTAAACGTACAGACATGATATTCTGACATAATAATAAATAATGGAACCAGGTCCAACGTAAACGCACAGACAGGATATTCCGACAGAATAATAAAGAAGGAAATAATAGAAGAATTTAACCATGTATGTGGTACTTCGCATAAACAGATTATTCCAACATAATAATGAGGAATGGAATAACAGAAGAATTTCACCATGTATACAGTAGTCCAAATATACAGGTTATTCCAACAGAATAATAAGAATGGAATAACAAAAGTTATCTTCATGAATACAAAAGAAATAATACCCCTTACCTTAGAAGAAACTGGATATTAGAAAAGTGAAGTAGCAGAATACTTTTCTTCTTTCTCTCTATAGTTTCTCTCTCTAGAGTTCAGTGAATTCGTAAGAAATAATGAAGGAATGAGATTCTATTTATAGAAGAACTAAAAGTGGATCTTGGTCTTAACGAAGAGTCAAAATGACTCTTGGTAATATTGAAGAGACAACTACTATTTGCAAAGGGCCAATTAACTCTTGAAACACCGAAGGGGCAAATAACTCTTGGAAAACTGAAGGGACAAGTTACTATTAAAACTTTAAATCAACGATCCATATTGATTTACTATTATAATTTCAACCAACGGTGTGAAAAATTAGCACATCTCCTCATAGAATAATATTGTACCCAAAAATAATTTGGACCGAAAAAAAATATATTTTTTGGGTGAATAGTACCCCGCGAATAGTAACTCGTGAATAGTACTCCAACACAAAAAGTGCTCCGAATACCCGATTGAACAATATAACCTCCAGACATCAATTATTATCGAAATAAATATCGATTTCCACTAACACAAATAATTTAAACACAATGAAACTATCAAATTCATCTTTAATCAACACAAACTTATTCATCATTAATATTATAACTCACAATATTTAACAACTAGGTCGTTCTCAAGAAAGAGGGGGCTTTCCAATAAGTCTTTCTCCCTATTGGCGCGCAATTAGGTGACCAAACCTCTCCTTGACAGAACTTTTAGACATTATAAATATTGTAATTTAATAATATGAATAACTTTGTCGTCTCAATTATTGATTTAATAATATAACATATTATGCAGATGATACTGTGACAATAATCGAATCAATAATATGAGAGATTTGATGCAACAATTACTATAGTAATAATTGAGTATAACTTAGTAACTTCTTACGTAAGCATCAATAATCAATACCGTGTGCTACTATGCAACCACGTGTATTACTGTACTTTTACTACCGGGTAGTTCAGCAGTTTTAACGATAACACTTCCGCCGTTATTTTATAAAAAGATAATTCTGTCATTTTCTTACTACGACAATACTCACGTTGTGGGGTCCACCAATAATTGTGTCGTTGTACGAATATTCCCTGTTAAAATGAATATTCCCCGACCAATCTAATATTATATAACCACTTGCTTACTTTGCAAAATTTGTAAATATTACCCACAACTATAACATTATATTATATCCACACCATAATATTCAAAAATATATTTTGAGAGAAATTAATCTTTATTCATAAAAGTTGGGGTCTTATAATAATCTCTATGCTTAAAGGGAAATCTAATTCTTCTTAAGGCAAATCTAAGTTCTGAGCAAATTCATCGGATATAAATAAACAAGTAGAAACCGAGTCAAATATCATATAAGCATTAATACCATTAATCAGAATGATACCTGACAACACATCCTTTGATTGCACAACATCTTGCACGGTTATTTTAAAAGTTCTGGCAGTAGGTTGGCTTGATTGCACTAGTTCAGTAATAGTTAAAGTACCACCATTATTGTTTCCTTTTCCTCCACTTGCACTTCCCGCTATCTTTTTAGGGCAATCACGAGCAATATGATCATTCGATTAGCAAGTGAAACATGCTCCCTTCTTTGGACTAAAATAGTTTGGTGCAATGTGACCCTCCTGGCCACAATTAAAACACACTCATTATCCTTTCAAACACACAACAGTATGGTTCTTTCCGCAAGTAGCACAAGCTTCAAACTTCTTCTTTTGTTGACTTACTTGTTGTCCTCCCGCACTCGAATTCTCACTCCACTTCCTCTTCTGGTTGTTTTCCCCACTATTTATTCCACCAACCTTGTTTTCATTCTCATTCTTACTTTTCTCCTGCTCTTGATTATATTTTGTTAAGGCATCGCTTCCACCTTCTGCGATAATTGTATTTTTCAATACCGCCGCAAACATTTTTAATTGAAACATTGAAACCTTACTATATAGCCAGGGCTTCAAACCTTGTTCAAACCTTCTCACTTTTCGCTCATTGGTATTAACATGATAAGTAGCAAACCTTGCCAGCTCATTAAACTTTGCAGCTACTCTTGCACAGACATTGTTCCTTGCTTTAGCTCCAAAAATTGAACTTCCAATTGATTCCGGGAACTAGTCGAAAAGTACATTTTAAAAAATATTTCTTTGAATCTATCCCACGCTACTATTCCTATCCCCCATGAACTTTATTCGCCTACCACCAATAGCTAGCTTCAGACTTCAACATAAATGTTACGAAAGCGGTTTTATGATCCTCGTTAACTCTGGCAACATCGAACACCTTCTCCATTTCCATGATCCAGGTTTGAGCTTCAATTGGATTCATAAACCCTTGAAACTCCGACGGTCCAACTACTTTGAAGTCCTTAAAAGTCGTAACTTGAGCTTGCGACTGATTCGCAAGTGCTCCCGTTAACAAAGTCACCGACTGCTGAACTAGGTTAGCGTTGGCCTCATTATTATTATTGTTAGTAGACCCCTCAGGAGGTGGTTGTTGGCGTGGTTGTCTTCTTCTAGGAGTCATTTTCTGTTTAAAATATACGCTTATTAGCTAATTACTCAACTTCTTGAATATTTAAAGTTTAACTAAAATAATCTAAGATTAAAGCTTAACACATAATATTTCAATAAACTTTGATATTTTTATTCCTTCATAACTTTTCATAACATGGTAAAGATAGCAATCTCTGTTATCACATCATCTTTCCTAAACTAAACAAGTTTCAGGATTACATACTCATCTTACCACTTTATTTATCTCAAATTAAGGGATTTGCAATTTATTCAATCACGTACTTAATAACATTTTTTTATTATTATTATTCTATCTTGGAATATTAAGACGTTAAGAGGCTTCTCTACGCTCTTCTTCCATAATACGATATGTCATCCTACGATCCATCATATACCATGGCAAGTTTTCAAATTGAGGTGGGTAATAAAAGACTCAATCCTGGGCCCTATCAATCGCAGAATGAAAGGCATGATCCATTTCATTCATTTTGGCCTTCTTCGTCTGGACCTTAGCTTCAGCACGGTTTTCACGCTTAGTAGCCTTCATCCATGCGTCCTCTGCTCTCACATGCTTAGCTGACTCCTCCTTCAAGTCATCTTTTAGTTTTTCCACGTTAGTCTTCATCTTCTCATTCTCGGCCAACAGCTCCTCTTGATGTCCCTCCGTGTGAACTAGGTTTCACTCTATGTTTCCAAGTCGTGAGTCAAGTTCCTAAATCTCAGCATCCTTTTGCTCTATAGTAGCCTGACGCATCTCCGCTAGCTCTTTCAGCTCCTCAATCTTATCTTATAAATTTATGTTACGGTCGTGTAGCTCGTCATACATCTCAGCTGATATGGAGTTTGGTGGAAACACCACAGGATTCTCTTCCTCATCCTCCACCTCTATCTCCTCAGAGTTCTCCTCCTCAAGATCAGACACAGGCTCATCCTCCTGTTCTTCCTTAGCGACCAACAGAGAAGGCTCCATCTGAATCAACTGTTCCCGAACCACATGAACATCTCGGGGTTCCTCATCTCTAGGTGCCTGAGGTATCTCTTCCCTAGCTTGACTAGATCCTTCAATGTTAGACATCCTGACAACAAAATACTTTTAAGTTCTATTTATTACGTGATATTCTTCGATACTCGCGAGTACATAAGTTATTAATACATATCACATAAAGTGTTTTACTGTTTATCTTTTAATGAGTTTCCTCAATTCATTCCTTAGAACTCGATAAGAGTTTATCACCACTATGTTTTCTGTCTACTTAAAGGTTACTTCCTAAGGTTTTCCTCCACCTAAGGTTCATAACCTAACGCTTTGATACCAACCTCTGACACCCCCAAATCCGGGTACTCCATTCTCATAGGATTTTGTGCTCACTATTCAAATTAATTACATCTTACTACACATAATAAAGGATAAAGACAAAACTTAAATAACTTAAACAATAGTCTTCCACATTAAAGGGTTACATCATCTTAAAACAATCTCAGGTAATCTAACCTTAAGCTATTACATAAGTTTGCGGAATACATCACACAATAACATAAGTCTTATTACATAATTTCATTTATATAAATTCAAATAAGTCTTCATCACTTGGACATCTTGCCTTTTCCTTTTCTAGAAGACGGCTCATCAACTTTCTCAACTTTAGCTGCAGTGTTTATTGCAAGAGTGATCAAACAATTGCTCACTGATATAAAGAATGATAATATCAATAACATAAGGTTAAGCAATGAATACTGACTAATAGAGAACTTGTTCTATGAATCAAGAATAGAAAACAAGCTCAAGATTTATATCTGAGGGTCTTAAGACCATGAACTATGTCCCTAGTAATTAGGTATTATTACCTCAACCTTAACAGTCGTTTAAACTATACAAACCCTTCCTTACGTACTTAAGGGGATCAGCCCTTTGTACCATGAATTGTGCACAAACATCTAAATGCTAACGCGTATAAAATCCCCTATATTAGGGTTGTTCATCTCAGTTTGTCTTTAGGATTTCTGTACTAAGGAAAGTTTAGTTTGGAACTAGCTTATCAGTGGTTCTAGAATTTTAGAACACTCTTCAATTATATATTAGTCTAGTCAATAAGAGTTTGCTTTCTATTCGAATGTTCAACACAATAATACAGGATTGAACAATGATATTTAAGTCAAAGATTGAATAATGACAATATACAATTGAATAGACATGGTATGTATGCAAAGTACTACATCCAAAAGAGTTAGGAAAATCTCATTTGGAACAATGAATTTAAACAGTATATGCTTTGAGTAGCAAGAACGGGAGTTAAGTTTGTGAAACTCACTCCATGTAAAGAGTTAGAATACAAGAGCTTGTATAATCATACACAAAATGGAATCAATTAATTTGCATAATGAAATATTTGAGTTAGAGAACTTACTTGATAACAAAAGGTTAATATAGTTTATAAAACTTGCATTCATTATAAGGAGAATGAAGTAAGGAAACTAGCGTCGTGTGTAAGCTACACAAGTTTAATAAACGTTCGCCAAACACCCTACATATAACATTAGGATTGCATTATCGATTAGTTATATCATCATTAGCTTTATAGGTTCAATTCTCCATTTTATTTAAGTCATAACCCTTAAATTAAGGTCTAACCATGTTGGTTAACCACTCATACGAATTTGAAAACTCACTATCATATAATATAAAGCTTTAGCATTCAATTCTCCTCTATACCTTTTACAACCATTGAATTTCATTCATTATATAACTTGTTAAATCACTACTTACAAATCTTCATTTTTTTGGTATTACAATACACTACCATCTGTTATTATATCTTATGGTATGATTTAATATCTTATCATGCATACTAGGTTAGGTTAAGTCATCATACAGTAGACTACAATTAAAAGAAAAACATACTACCTCTGCTCAGGGTACGGCGCAGCTGCGCTGCCCTAAGCCTTGGCACAGGAGAAGCTGCGCTGGTGCACAGTCTCAGAAACCCAACAGGCGCAGTTGCGCCATTTCTGCCTTTGGTACCGGCGTAGCTGTGCCAGTACGCAGACAAAAACTGCAATAGGTTCCCATGTTACAACCCAAACTCCAATTTTACCCAATTACTACAAAAATTCACATACCCCAGCAATCTAGAATTTTGTTAACAACAACACCAAGCATGCATTTCATGATTCTACCAATATAAACATTATATAAAATTAACTTTTAAGGATCAAAAACCATATTTTTACCCATTCCTTCATATTTCAATACTTTTAGAGAATTCAATCGCCAAATCTTTGTTTCTTAACCAATTTACACCATTTCAATTATGTTGTTTTCGTTTCTGAATGTATTAACACAATCTATAATCAATTTACAGATTATATCAAGGATTAAACATAAAATTTTGGACTCAATTAAAGCATTTCATATATATATATATATATATATATATATATCACTGTTATTGAAATCTTCTTCAAACCAATTTCCACGAATTTGATCACTAACATAAGATTATAGATGACAACTAACAGATTTAATAAGATTATACATACATATAATCAATATCTTAAACAACAATTCAACAAAAATTCTAATTTTAGAGAATAGAAATTACAAAACTACAGGTTAGAATTAGGTGTAGATTATACCTTTAATCCTTATTTTATATTATCAAAGATGACAACAATCCTTTCCAAAAACTCCTCTTCTCCAACTCTCAATTCTATGTAATTCTCTCTAGTTTTTCTTCTCTAACCTCTGTTATTAGTTTTTAGGAGAATACATAATATAACCCAACTAAGCGCTTAATAAACTGATAAATGTGGGTTATTAGTTTATTCAAGCCAAAAGACTCAGCTGTTATATTAACCAAAAGATACAAGGCTTTGTTTGGTTTAGACAAAATCCCCCCTTCTAATTTATTTGTATAACACTTATATTATATAGTTCCTTGTCGCACCATTATTTAATTAAATTTAATAACTTACAATTAAAATTAAAATTATAATTTCCATTACAATTATATTTATGCTTAACAAATTATTACATATCTAATTTAATTATTAAATTAGACTAGAACATCATTTTATTTAATTTAATTATTTCCTTAAATATTAAAGAATTTATTTAATTTAATTAGTTCATTAAATTAAATCTTCAAATAATAAAATTACCATTCATTACTTTAGTTAACATACACACTTAACTAACTTATTATACCACAATTTCACCAATTATTTATTTATCTTAATAAATAAATTAATTAAAATATTTATTTAATTTAATAAATATTTTTAAATAACACACACACACACACACACACACACACACACACACACACACACACACACACACACACACACATATATATATATATATATATATATATATATATATATCTGCTTTAATTGCTTTCATAATGTAGATATTTAATCATTCAGTTTGCGGGCTAGATTTGTCTCAATCTGGCTACTTCTAACTTTAACCGGTTCAAAGTGACTAAACTGGAACCGTTGAAGCTAGAGTGGTTTAGATTTACTCAAATCTAGTTCTCTTTTTAGCTTTTGTACATATTGTTTTTTCATGTGAGCCTAAGAATCATGTGATCATAGATTCAGTCTCTGAATCTAGATTCGGTTCCAGTGATGGACATTTTGCAGCTGCAGCCAGCTTGTAAATTATCCACGGTGTCTGAATATCCTTAGATGGCTCTCATGCCCACAAAGAGTTCGGCACTGTTATGTATCTTATTTTCTCGAAGATGTCTCGCATCTCGAAATTAAAAGTAATCAAGCCGAGAACATAATAAAATGGAAATATCAAAGGTCTCAATTACTATTGAGCACAAGGGTTTGAAAAACCTATTTTACAAAACTTCACTGCTATATCTTGTTAAAATTAAACTTTTATGCAAAAGTCAAACCCTTTGTATATAGGTGCAAAAGAGGCATAGCACTACTTCCAGATAATTGAACATAGGCCCTAACACACACACACACACACAAACACAAATAAGAAGTTTAATGAAAAGTGGCGGTAACCATGTTATCACAAAAGTCGGGGGGTGCCTAACACCTTCCCTCCGCTTAATCAAGCCCTTGGACCCTAACGAAGTTCGGTTTTTCAGACCAGTTAAACAGTGTCAAAACATTGAATCTTTGTGCAAACCTTTTCGCGGTTGAGATGGTGCAACCATTTAAAAATACCAACTGGCGACTCTAACAGTCAAATCGTCGTCATATACATGTCGGACCTTTACAAACTTATTTTGTTAAATAAATCTCACCTAAAATGAGAACACCAAAAGACAAGAACAGAAAGGGACATATAAAAATCCTGACGTTGACACGGGGTATTAAAATTGACTGTTGATGTGTACCCTTGCCCTGGCGGGGTACTTTGCTCTTTAAAAGCCTACCCGACGGGGTATTGTTTCCTGTATCTCACTGATTTGTCTACTTTTCCTGCTGATCTCTTACCTTGCCACTTAATTCTTACCTTAACCAACACAGACAAAACCTGCACAAAAACACAACACAAATGCATAAAACAATACTAAAATAAATGGATTAGCAACCATTTAAGTCAGAATAGGCATCTGATTCGTAGGTATGAAACCCACTCATCAAATACATAATAAAACATGCATGAATAGAACACAAAACATTTAAAAACTAACAAAACTTCAAGCTTAAAAGCACTCAACTCATGGGCATAAAACTCACTCATCAAATAGGCCCAAACTTAAAACATTTGATTGTCCTCAAATAGAACAAAATAATGCAATGCAAAACAAAACCAATCATGATGCAAATGTGATCTATGCTCTAATAAATCTATGAATTTGGCAACAAATCAGTGTGAATTTCAACAACAGACCTCAGAGATATCCCTAATAAACTCGAACATATTATATAATCAATGCAATCAATAATTGAAACCAATTCGACAATCTAAACGCATCATGGCCCATATAGTGTGTGTGTGTGTGTGTGTGTGATCATTTACTAATTGAAATCAATAACAGATAAATATGTACTACATAATTTACTTCTTATAAGGCAAATTTTTTAGTTCAAAGCAACTATTTCTAAAAACATAACATTTCCAACCAAAATCACATAATTATCAAGCTGAAGGGTTCTTATGAATTTTTATTCTTACTTTTATTCCTTCACAAATGCGTGTTACGCTCCATCCCATGTTAAACTTAAATGTGCAATGTCTGATTCTCTTAAGCTTTTCAGAACTACCCTTTTAGCGAACTTTCAATCAACGACTCCCAAACCAGTCGCTTTTAGGGCACTGGGTGTAGAGACACCTCTAGAGTTTACTTGTCCAAGTAGTAAAGGTCACAAAACCAAACAAGTCAATGTAATTATGCTTATATAATTTTTCTTATATATCTAAGCCCCATTGATTCCCCCAAACTTGCTAACTTATATCATTTTAGCCTTCATGTCAAAATTTACAGATGTCATTAACATTTGAACTATAATTTCCCCCCAAAAGATAATTATGAACTCCTGTGATCCAAGTCTGTTAGAACAAGCAAACCTATATGCTAACCGATTACACAAGCTTATGACAAGTTTAGATTAACCTCATGATTTAATTTAAAGTTATACACCAATTATCAATTATGATCAAATTAACGTGAAATGCTAATCTCATCATTGTCCAAGCCAAGATCATACTAAACCATCACACAAATTCATGCAAATGCAACTATACTACATGCACACATTTTAATGGAAACAGATATGAATATGCAAATACTACCACGTCTAATGCAAAAATAAAATCCTAACACAACGAATTACAATGCAATATAAAAACTACATGCAAATGTGACAACCCGAGAATTTAGAATATTTTTAAAAATTTTATTAATTGATTTAAGGTTCAAAATTAGAACCTAGACAGAAAAATAGTGTATGCGTGTGATATTTTTAAGATGGAATTTTGAGGATTTCAAAATTCTGTGAATAATTTAAGTGAATTATTCAGGATTAAGAAAAACGTGATTATGTTCTGTGTATAGGTGTACAGTATGTGGTTAAGGGTCAAGGGTTGACCAGATAACGATATCTGTAATAAACCCTAAGTATATATTAAGAACGTCAACGTTCGGTTATAAAACCCTAACGATTAACAAGAAACCCTAGAAACCGGTTCTGAATATTCTAATTTCAGTTCCGGGAATCCAAAACCCTAATTCGGTGCATGAAACCCTAATCTAGGAATTTAAATGATTATTATATTGCATAAGTGTTATTTATTATAATATTAATTAGGGAAAAGCTTAATTATTAGCAAACCCTAATTTTATAATTCGGAAAAAACTAAGTGTTAATTTAGTGATTTAATGTTAATTAGGAAATATTAATCCTAATTTTATAGTTGTAAGTAATTAGAAAACCCTAATCTAATTGCGAAAATATAATTTCTATTTTAAAAAAAAATTAATTTTTCTATTAGGAACCCTAATTTTGGGTTGTAAACCCTAATCCGTGATATTGACCCTAATTACGTAGTTAGCGATTATAATTAGGAAATACTAATCCTAATTAGCAACATTTAATTAGTGATTAAGAAATTTTAATATAATTAGAAAATTCTAATTATAATTTAGAAATATTAATTTTCTATTTTTAAAATCGAAAATCGGAAATATTAGAAATTTAATTTGCAAAGTTAAAGGTTAAACCTTAAACCCTAAATGTTCGAAACCCTAAACCCTAACCTAAACCCTAAACCTTAAGGGTTTAGTTATTTACTAGAATGCCATAAAAATTAAAATGAAAAAAAAGACTAAATTGCCCTTATTGCATTATTGTACATAACTTGCAAATCTAGCCAAATGTGAGTTGTTGAACAACCCTAACTACTCCATGTGCTCTATATCCATTATCTCAGCCAAAAATATCAGCCACATAGCATTGCATCATACATTTATAAGAGATTCAAGAGAGAGAAATAACCACTTGAATTTCATTTTCTTCCAAGACCCTCTCTCTCTAGAATTTTGGGAATTTATAGTGATAAAGTGAGAAAAGTTAAGCTAAGATCAGGTGTTAGATCTCCAAGAACAAACATCAAGGATCAGAAATCAGAATCAAAGCTAGAAATGGAAAAACCCTAAAATTTAGAAATTCTCTGATCATGTGTTAGATGTTATATTTTGTTGGTTAAAGTTGTGTATTAGGGTGTTAATAAGTGATCTGGGTTGTTAGATCAAGGATCTATAACATCTAGATGCACGATTTTGATGATTTTTGAAATCTGAAAAAGTTTTAAAGTATGGTCTGACGGTCATATGTCAGGACCTTTAGATCTGTGTGTGTTACATGTTTTATGTGTTTTATGTTATGAATCTATAGTATGCCATGTGGTCTTTGTTTTGAAACTTGAATCAAGGTCATAGCAAGTCTAGATTGTATGATACAAGCGGTCAAAAGGCGTTGACCGACCACAGCTATGCTTTCTGGGCAGCCCAGAAAATTTCCAGAAATCTGGCAGTGATTTTCTAGGCCCTTGATCTTGCTTCTAGTAATGGTTTATGATATGATGTTAGTTTGATGTCGTAGTTGGACATATGGACTACACGTATATGCTCTTATATTACTCAGATCCTTAACTGATTCGTAGTTAATGATGGTCAAACGACCGTTGACCGTATGACCTGATGAAGATTCTGGGAAAACCCAGATCTTCAAGAACCGTGTCCTGACCCCTAGTTTGACCGGCTTGAATCATGTGCATCTGTTGTTGTTATGATGATTTGTTGTTATATAAATGAAGCCTGCCATCTCCACTACAGGATACATCCATTACTTTACACAAACAAAACCCAGAACGCATGATAGGAGGATTCAAACTAGGCACCATGAACTGCCTGGGTTTCTGGGTTACCCAGAAAACCCAGACCAGTCTCTGACAAGAAGATTGAGAGCTTAGATCTCTCAGTTGTATTGTTGTTTGGCCATGAAGTTAGTTGTTAGTTGTTTTATTACATGCGTACTACTATATCAATGCTCAAACAAACCCAGAAACCTGTTAGACAAGAAATTATAACCGGTCAAACCACCCCCCTTACACACTGACATGCTTTTCTGGGCTTGAGGAAGAACAGCTGAAGAACACTTTCAGCAACTGTTGTGTCACCAAAGCTACCTTTAGCGAGAGTTTTATTATTAATTAATTTATAATTTCTGGAAATTAATAAATAAATAGAAATAAATGGTTTTTAATTATTAAAAATACATAATAAATTCTGAAAAATTATTTTAAAGTCCGAAAAATAGTTTTTAATTATTTTGAGTATATTTCATAAATATTTAATATTTTTTGAATATAAATGGTATTTAATTTATTTAATTATAATATTTAATAAATTATTTAAAAATAGTTTTAATTCATGAAAAATCATGAAAAATTATATTATGCTATTAGAAAATATTTTAAGTGACTTTTAATATTTTGTGATGAAATTCATTAATTAATTATTATTAATGGTAATTAATTTATTTAATGAATATATTAAATAAATTAAGGAAAAAATGGATTTAATGCTTTATAAATCATATAAAAAATGATTTAAATGTTAGAAAAATATTTTAAGTTATAAAATATAACTTTTGATATTTTGTCATGAAAATATTAATATTTTAATATTAATAGCAATTATCGGGTAATGCATTTAAGTGTTTAAAAATCATATTTAAATGATTTTAAGGTATTAAAAATACTTTGATATATTATAAATATATTATAATATTATGACATGTATTTCATTAATATTTGATATTAAATAAATATTAATGATAATAGAATTATGTGGTATTTAATTCATTTAAATACGTTTTTAATGATTTAAAATTGATGATAAATGGTAATAATTATGTGAAAATTATTATGAGACTTAGAAAATTATTTCAACTGTTAATAAAATTATTTGAGTTAAATGTTAAGTGTTAAGTCAAAGTTTAATTGAACTTAGACTCGATAAAAGTCCGACTAGATCGTCGGGATGTTAGAATTGTGTCGGTTTCAACTCCGACTTAAATTGTTTGAACTGATACAGAGTCTTATGTGTGTTATAGACTGATAGGATTATGTGTTATGTGTTATGTGTTTAGGTTATTCTATGTATATCTATATATATAATTATATTATATTGTGATGATATTATTCTAATATTGGAGATCTATATTACTAATATTAGGTCTTCGGATAAAGCGTTATAAATTGTGTTGCGGTAATCAACGGTTCAGGTAAGTTTATTTTTACTTAACTCTACTAAGAGTTGTTTCATTTGGATAAGCTTATGGTTAATCATTACTGGTTGCCATGAATTGTACTCTCTACATATTGCATGTATAAGTCCGGTATGAAAGGCTGATCACCTTCATTACCAGTTGGTTCAGATATATTTGTTCATGTATAATACTTGTTCAGTCATAAATTTGTTCCTGCTAGTTCACAACTATATTGTTGAATTATAGTCAGCTTATTATTCAAACTCTTCAATCATGATATATCGTTATATTGTTGAATTTAAACTTGATGGGCAATCCTTATGCTCACCCTTGCTATATCATGATAAAACATTGCAGATTAAGGCGAATGCGTCGGATACAAGGAAAGGTTAAAGACAGTTCCAGCGTTAGGATATGTGTGCAGCTAAATTGTATAAGTATTGTATGTTAATAATGTTATATGTTAGAAAAGTTATGAAATGTGTATTAAGTTAAGGTTACTCGACCTTGGGGAATAGTAATGGTTGTATAGAATGATCGAACCGGATCCGAGGTGATTTGGGACCTGGATTCGAGGCCCTCACAGCAAAACTATACTAAAATGCTCCCAAACTTAACAACAACAATGCCCTCATTGTAAGAAAATTAAGAGAAAAAAAATTAGAATGTAGGACTTCCCTAACTTGAATCATCGACCACATCATCGTTGTCATCAATAGAATCTTAAAGTAGATAAGTTGGAACATCGGATAAGTAGGGAATTAAACTGGACCCATAGCAGAAGTTGAACCATCAAAAAATATCTAAGCAAGAATGGTTGA
Source organism: Panax notoginseng (assembly GCA_016801055.1). Classification (NCBI taxonomy): domain Eukaryota; kingdom Viridiplantae; phylum Streptophyta; class Magnoliopsida; order Apiales; family Araliaceae; genus Panax; species Panax notoginseng. Next base: position 52,862,152 of record CM029016.1, on the reverse strand, counting down.
CACCGAGTGTTGAACTGATGCATAACATTCATTTGGGCAGCCAAGGCATTAAATCACCTTTGCATTCGACGTTCTAAATGATCAAACTGGTGTTGCCATGATTGATTGATAGCTGGATCAGCAGAAGAAGGTTGAGCAGAAGATGAAGGATCGGTGGCCTGTTCCTGCCCATCATGCCGAGTTGGCGACTAAGTAGGTATCGATAGAATAAAGCCTTCCCCTCTTGGACGTGACTCAACACCTTCCCAAACTTTATATCGCTAAATTGTTGTGTGATCTATGACAGCCATTGGAGGTTGAAGTTACTCATCTGCACACACTGAACTCCTGCCTGTTTGCATAAGCCCGTAACTAAGGAGGCATGTAACAAAGCACCGATTATACTCCCTTTTAGATATCTGACAATAAACCATTTGATCGTGTGTCCCGTATCCACCGATAATCCAATCACTATTGCAAATAACAAGAGCATCTGGTCATTGGCTACATCATTTTGATGCCTTCTTGGCATCAAATTCACGCAAATAAAATTATACCATGCTTTTGTATAGCGGCTTAGAACGGTGTGTGGGAAACTGACTTTTTTTGTTGTTCCTTGCTTTAGAGACCATTGTGTTCCCTATTTTCCCAAGCAACGAAGCACATTGTCCAAGTCACAATGGTCACTTCCCCATTGCAGATATCTATTGCCTGAGATATTAGGTAAGTTATAGTACGCATTGATAGCACTACGAAAGAAGGACATTGACCGACCACGCACTTGGACAACATTATTTTTGGTATCTTTAGCGTTGACATAAAACTCTTTCACCAAAATAATCTCTCCTCTGCTTAGTTGTTCCGTCAAGTCAAACCAATCGCGCTCCTTGATCATCACAATCAACTCTCCATCTAGTGTAACTTCTGGATGTAATTCTCTTTCCAAAACAAATGATTTATCTGCCAACACATTATGAAAATAGTCTTATGCTGCCAAACTTGTGAATTTTCCATGGTCATATGTGCTGGTGGCACGAGAACTTTAGCCCTTTTGACGTTTCGAAGCCATCAAAAGTAGTTTCAATTTAACACCAAACAATCCAACATATTAAAATAGAGCACTAAACAAGTCTTATTTTCCTTACTTAAGCAATTTATCAATCAAGTGGATAGCACCCCCAAAATTCACCTTGTATATATCAATGAATCTATAAAATGAATCCCCAATCACACAAATAATTCCTTCCAAACAAACAATATATTCAATTAAAGCAACCAAGTCAGCCCTATTGACCCAACGAATTCCCTAAATTGTACTGTTATAGCACCACAACTACACTTGCCCTTACACTGCTAAAATTTTCGCAATTAATTTCCAAACATGCAAATAGAGGGCTTAATTACTTGAATTGGGTGGGTATAAATGTGATGATGAGATGAAGATGCTTGAACCCAATAATTGCTCTGACCCGAATGAAAATGATTCCTTTGTATGGAGTGAACTGCTGTTGTGGAGAGGTGGTAGAGATTTGGGGGTTTTATAATTAGGGTTGGATGCGGGGATTTTGATTTGGATGTAGAATGGGATTCTCTGACTTTTAGGGATTCGAATGTGATATAGGAAAGGATTTGGATGTTTGGGAGAGAGAAGTTGATAAGGAATATGTTAGAAAGAGAGAGAGCCAAATTGGAAAAGGATTTGGAATGGGTAAATATCGCGATCAGCAAATAATAATGGGTAAAAATTATATACGTCGCAGTCGTGCCAAAGAGTATACTGAGATGGGCACTGTCACACTATTCCTCCAGAGCTGTTGGTTCAATCTGGCACTACCACACCATTTTGCTTTGAAACTGGGGTGCTACCGCACCATATAGTTAGGGTTTCCCTGATGGCTTTGCGCCATGTCATGTGCTAGAAAGGGCGATGTCGTAACATGTAATTGATGAGTGGGTTTTATACCTATGATTTGGACATCTTAAGGCTTAATTCTTTGTTAACTTTATGTGTTTTTAGTGTTTTGTTACTTGTTCTTCTTTTTATGTTGTAGGAAACGACTTCGGAGGGTCAAAACATGAAAAACGAAGCTTAGTGGCATTTCTATAATTTTTGGAATAAAAAGCTCGCTGGGGCGGGGGTTTCTTAGTGTAGAATGCCCATCAGGGTGGGCTTTTGCAGTACATAAAAATCCGTTGGGGCGGGGGTGTCGAGAAAAAAGAGAGGTGATTTCAGAAGTTGAGTTAGAGAAGGATTTGTTTGGCTAATTAGTTCAAGGACTTTAAGGAGGGCTAAAAGACACATGAAGAGAGATATAAAAGGAGGAGAATTCACAAGGATTAATGGAGTTCATTTAATTAGATTAGATTTCATTAGACTATGAAAAACCCTAGTTTAGATTAGATTTGAAGATTGAAGCAACTTGGAGAGCATTGAAGATTCAAAGTAGGAGCATGAGGGAGATTCAAATTTGCGGACAACATATTTCATCTTCTTCTCTACTTTTATTTTTATCTTTCAATGTTTATTCAGTTGTGAATTATGGATTTTGATTCAATCATGAACTAAATTGTATTTTGAGATTACAACGGATCTTATTGCGTAGCTTACCTTAGTATGCTTCTCTGTTAATTATTGTTGATAATTCTTGGATTGTCTATTATGGTTTGTGCTTATTGCTTAATTGCCTAGCTTACAATTACCGTGATAATCTATATGAATTTGAGAAACAGATTATAGATTTAGATCTGATTATAATAGCATGTGATTGTGTTTTCTGCATGGCTTTGGAATTCAAAATTTATGTCTAAGATATAGATATACCTTTACATCGTATGTAATCTGATAGAAAACTTGTGCTTTAAATCCTCTTTAATTGTAGTTCACATAGAGATATAGTGAATTAGTTAATTAGGGTGTTCTTCTTAATTCTATTATATGTGGATTTAAGTTAATTTGGGTATGATGCATTGAGAGATGATCATATTTATTTTTGTGTTCTTGATTAACAATTCAGAATAGTGAGCATAATTGATAAGAAGAGTATTAATTTAAGTGAAGCAATAAGTGAAGTTGTAATCTTAAATCTTCATAATATGATTTTTAACTAGTGGTAATTAGAATTAGTTTAATTAAATAATTTAATTCAAAACTTTAAATTGATTGTTTAAATAAAATTAGTTTGGTTAAGAGTTAGTTTTTGGTAATTTTTATTAATAATTACTCGTGAGAACGATATTCTACTTTCACTTTATTACTTGTTGACTGTATATACTTGCACGCATATATTGTTCGTAAAAACGACCAACAGCAGTCATACTTTGGAACTTTGCTTATTCTTTGTCTATTTATTGCTCACGGAGATTTAAAACCGGCAACAATAAAACTAATGTATTACTAACTCAAAATTGCATATAATAACTAAGAAATTGAAACAAAATGAAATAAATGTTGGGTTGCCTCCCAAAGAGCGCTTGTTTTATAGTCTTCAACATGACTACTCCCAGTTTAAAGGTATGTTGGACAGAGTGATGGAGATCTTTTGTCGATCCACAGCTCCACCCTAATAGTGTTTCAACCTTTGGCCATTAACCTTGAATGTCTCATTTGCATTGCATCTTATCAATTCGACTGCACTATGAGGAAAGACTTCCTTGATCGTAAATGGACCCGACCACCATAATTTGAGTTTACCAGGAAAAAGCTTCAACCTAGAATTATATAGAAGCACTGCTTGGCCTGGTTTGAACTTTCGATTAAGGATTTTCTTGTCATGCCACCATTTTACCTTCTCTTTGTATAACTTTGCATTCTCATATGATTGAAGGCGAAATTCGTCTAGCTCGTTGAGTTGTAACAGCCTCTTCTCTCCCGTAGCTTGTAAGTCAAATTTCAATTTCTGAATATCCCAGTATGCATTGTGTTCTGATAAGTAGGTTTTATACCTACTTATTGGTTACCAACTCACTGGAATTTTGCTCAACTCAAGTAATTTTGGTATTTTTTATTTGTTTGTTGTGTTTGTTTTGCAGTGTGCATAGCTGGAACTCCTAAAGCATCATAAGGCATGGAATGACATGGAAATGGAATTTGCAAGGACAATGCATGGTGGCTTGTGCGAGATGAAGTTGAAAACTAGACTCAAGCAAGTGAGGAGGGCAGCACTTAGAGGATCAATGAAATGGTAAAGTTAATAAGAAAAGAAATGAAGAAGAAGAAAGTATAAGGAAGCAGCAGCAGTGGAAAGCAAACACTAGTAGACAACATACAGTAGCAGCGCGGCCGCGCTGCCAACAAGGCAAGACACGGCGCGCCCGCGACAGATTTAATAAATTTAGGTGGGAGTGTGTTTGTTATCTTTAGACGATATGGTTGGTTACCAGAGACGTATTATTCATTCTATTATCAGTTTTTATTACTATTATTAGGTTTTGCTTGGCTAGAGAGAGTTTTAGCATTTCACTTATTACTTTGAGCTTCTCTCTGTAGAGGATTGTTTAATAAATTTAGTTTTCATTCTGGTGATGATTATGATTTGAACAAGCTTAGTGTCAGACTTTGAAGCAGTGTTTAACAGATTTAATTCCTTAATTCTCTTCAATCTTTTGCTTCATTGTTCATTTCTATGATTTGCTTCAATCCCAAAATGGATGTTGATTCAGAAATGAACTAACTTCCATTATGGGATTCTAATAGATTTTAATACGTAGTCTGTATGTGTATGCCTGATTGTGATGTTCAATGTGTAATATTGGATTGTCCATCATGGTTGTGCTAAATTATTGAATGCTTGGTCACCATTCACACTAATTGCTTGTATGGAATTGGAAAATGAAATATAAGTATAGATTATACCATGATGGCATATGTTCATGAGACTTATTCGTTTTAGGTTTTGTGATTCGTGATCCGGATAGAAATATACCGGTTCACCATGTGTCATCATTAAGAGCTTGTACTTAATTCATAATTGCTTTTAATTCACATAGACATATAGTGAATTAGGTAATTTTAATGTTTACATGAATTCTATCAACTTATGGATTTTGTATAATTTGGACATAGTACTTCGAAAGATGGTTATGTTACACTTTTGTGCTCTTGACTAGCTTTCCATATTAAATATTTAGACATAACAAGAGGCTTACATTTTGGATAAAGCATTAAATGAAATTAGGATCCCATATTTCTCTAACTTGATTATCGTACTTTTAGTATTTCGTATTTTTGTGTTAAAATAGATACTAATTCACTAATTATTTGATCGTTTGAGCAAACAATAATAGTGATAAGGTTGATGCATGATAGCATAGATTTATTCACCTTTCTTCGTGGGATTGACACTTTCTTACTCTGTACTACTTGTTGACCAATGTATAATTGCATGAGTTAGAGTCCATTTTGTTAAACCAAAAAGGAGACAACATGTTCTAGCTCAACCGGAAGATGGCAAGCCTTTCCATACACTAATCGAAATGGTGACATCCCAATCGGTGTTTTATATGATATCCGTTATGCCCAAAGAGTGTCGTCCAGATTGATTGACCAATGTGAGGACCCAGAATTTTGAACAATTCAAATTTTATGAATAATTTTCATTTATTTAATATTGGTATTGATTATCAATATTGTGCTGAGTATCTGTGATACGAGTTTAGCAAGAGGGTCAATCTGTGTATTGACTGAGTTATATGAGTGGAGATATGTTTAACAGATAATGAAATCCCTAACCCTAGTTACGGATAGGGACTCGATAGTTAATACACTATTTGTAAGTTTACTTTGTGTATGTGTTTGTTCAGTATAGAATTGATGATCAATGATTGATCAGATAAGGTATAACCTTAGTAAACCCTAATGTGGTTTAGAAACCCTAATATGAGACTAAGAAACCCTAACGAATAGTTAGGAACCCTAATTGTATTCCGAGAAACCCTAATTTCTTATTCGGGAATCCTAAATCCTAATTAGCAAACCCTAATTGTGATTATCAAACCCTAAGGGTTCATATTAAAAGAAATAATGTCAAATGACTAGAACAACATTAAAATTATGAGGGAAATTACCAAAATACCCTTTTGGGGGCAAAATGACAAAAATACCCTTTACTTAAGTTTTAAGTTAAGAGATTTCTACAAATCTAGTGAGTCATCACTTCTGGATATCCCACGTGCTCTATATCTTAGCCAAATCTGATCTTATACATGCCACCTTGCATACTTATATTCAATGAATCAAAAGTGAGAGATAAAGAGAGAGAAAATCTAAAAACTTAGCTCATTTGTGTTTTTACACTCAACCAACTCCTTATCTCTCTAAAGCCACGAGTTAGACTAGTAAATCAGTCCCTAACCAAGCCCCTAACACATCGAGATTAGTAGAGGAAAGCAAGAATCAAAGCTGGTGCAAGAGAGGTATAAACCCTAGCCTATGTTTAATCTTGTATGCTAAGATAGACTCTGTGTTTATGTGTTTAAATTCATGCTATAAGATGTTATTTAGTGATTTATGATGTTATATCATAGATCCATAACATCAAAGTGCTTAAAAATCAAGTTTTGAAAAATTGTCAAGAACCCTAAATTATGGCTTGACAACTATATGTTAGAGGCCAATATTCATACCTGTTAATTGTTTGTCTTGTTTGATGTAATAGATTTCTAGTATGATATGTGGAGTGTAATCTGGAAGTGGAATCATGCTCATAGCATGTCCAGATTACAAGTTATTGATGGTCAAAGTGGGTTAACCTACCATGACTAGGTGTTTCTGGGTAACCCAGAAAATGCCCAGGAAGTTCTGACAAGGTTTTGCTAAGCCTAGATCTGTTAGATGTTATGTGATTTGATTGTGTTGTTGTATCAAAGTTATTCTCTGTTATATGGACTATAGATTCATGGCCTTAGAGCACATAAATAACAAACAGAATCAAAGTAGTGGACAGTCAAACTAGGTTGACCGAGCATGACTATGAGTTTTCTATAATTTTCAGAAAACTGATGAACACAATTTCTGACAAGGTTTGACCAAGCCAGATCATGTGATTGTGATGTAGTTAGACTAAACTAGTGTTGTATAATTTTTCTTTGACATGAGGACTACAAGTTTGAACCATTTAAACACCAAACCATTACATGGAAAATCAAGTTATGGAAGCCACAAAGTGGGTACCAAGAACTGTCTGTGTTTCTAGGTAACCCAGAAAACCTGGAACAGGTCTGATATATAGTTTGAGCCTTTAGATCTTGTATCTGGGATGTGATATGACCTTGTTTATTGTTGATACATGTAGTATTACATCAATACTACATGATCAATGCCTTAGCTAGTTTAAAAACAACATGGATAGTGAATTGAAGGTGGTCAAAGTTGGTACCTTGAGACTATTTATTAGTGTTCTTGAGGCTCAAGAACACCAACAATGACAGTTAGTGTCGCTAAAGGCTTTAGCGACGGTTTTAATTAAATTAGTTTTATTAATTTCCGAAAAAATCATTAAAAATAGAAATTAATTTCTAAAAATTATAAAATGAGTTTTGAAAAATTATTTTAAGTTATAAAAATTAACTTTTGATAATTTGACATATTTTTCATTAATATTTGTATTTATTTGAATATTAATGATATTTAATTTATTTAATAAATGTATTAAATAAATTAGTTAAAAATGATTTTGATATATTAAAATTTATTTTAAATAAGAATAAAGTGTTTAAAAATATTTTAAGTTATAAAATGTGACTTTCATTAATAATTTAATATTAATGATATTATATTTACTTAATAATTACATTAAATAAATGGTTTAAAAATGGATTTTATGATTTAAAAATGATATAAGTGATTTAAAAATATTTTAAGTTATAATAAATGACTTTTAATATTTTGATGGAAAATACATTAATATTTAAATATTAATGGTAATTAGTTAAAACATATTTTAAATATTTTAAAAATCATTTAAGGGGAATATTAGTGTTTTAAAAATATTTTAAGTTATTATTAATAACTTTAATATTTTGACAAGTATTTCATTAATATTTTAATATTATTTAAATATTAATGATAATGAGATTATTCAGTATTTAAATCATTTAAAAATGATTCCAGTGTTTGAGAAATTATTATAAAATATAATAATTACTTGAGAATTATTTTAAGCTTTCAAAAAATATTATGAATGATATTTGAATTATCTAAAATAATATTGAAGCTTTGTAATGGAGTTTTATTAAAAATAAACTCATTTATTATTTGATAAGGTAATCAAGACCTAGAATTGAGACCGAAGTCCAACCAGACTGAACTAGTTAGACTTAATAAGTGTTTGTATAGGTTATAAACACTTATTTGACTATGTGATTACGTGATTAAGTGATATAGTGACGTTAAATGATAGTGATATGTTATGCTAATTATGAGACCGATATTATTGATTATAGGTCTTTTAAACATAACTAAGTATATTGTGTAGTAGTTGTCAACGACGAAGGCAAGTTTTCTTAACTCAATCTCGAGTTTTTACTTTTCAAACATAGTAGTGGGTAATTATTGCTAATTATTCCACATCTGAGATTTATTGTTGATTATTCGCAGTTAGTGCAAGTTTATTAATTCAAATTGAATTGTTGATTTTTGAAAGTATGACTGGGGAATAATTGTTGGTGGTTATTCACAATATTATCGTTGATTGCAAATAGTGCAGTTGATTTCTGTCTATTATAGAATAGTTTTTGAGATATGTCTTAGCTAATTGATTTGGCTAGATGAATTTTTGTTGAAACTTGATAATTTTGAGAATTTGAACTCAATTGTTATTGAAAGGTCAATGCCAATTATTTCGGCTAGATCGAGATATAGATTAGATGATGAAATCATAGTATTTTTTTAAATCCAAACTATATTGTTGCGATACGAATTCTTGTTGTAAGACTGAGAAGAACAACATTTTATATAAAGGGAACCTTGTGGTCGGATATACGGCCGTTGCGTGCGTGTGAGTATTATGCATAATATTGGGTACAACGAGGCTAATCACTTTGTGTACTTGTGGAGGGGTATAATTTAATCTTTATGATTATCTGATACACCTGGGTAATTCAAAGCTAAACCTTTGATAGTTACTCGAGAAGAGAAGTTCAAGATCCATTTAGATCGCTCAACATAAAATTTGGAAAATAATCCATTTTGTTATTGCGTAGGATCATCTATTAATAATCGATTGAACATTATTGAAACTTCAAAAGCGTTTTACTCTTTCATCGTTGAATTATTATTTAGCATGAAATGCGATAAAGTTTTCTTATTGATTAATGATTTGTTCAGCTAATTCAAAGTCCTTTACACACTGGTGACATTCTATCGAATCGATAGTCTATTATTCTTGATTCTTATACTATATTGTATGTTTTAACTTGCGAAGTAAACTCGTTGCTCACCCTTACTTAAATATAACATTTCAGCTAAGACCGAAGTAGCAGGAGGGTCGGAGAAGGACAAGGACAAAGGCATATTGCAGGAGTAGTTATGATGAACAATATTTATTATGTTGTTATATATAACCCTTTTTGT